>JARHVA010007651.1:0-175000 GCA_037957365.1 Torreya grandis | reverse complement strand
TTATAATGGTTGTGTTTTCTCAGATTACTCAACTTAAACATGGATATAATGAGAATATTATTGAGTAAATGCTTATATTCTAAAATATGGTTACAAATATGTCTTAAAAATTACTTGATAGTGGATATAAAACTATATTATACCAAATTTTACTTCTACCCATCAAATAAAAAGTGACCTTAAACACTTAGTAATCCTTCAATGAAAATTATCATATGTTAAAAAATACAAGATCAATATTTTAGAGGTCAACATATTTAAAGATGGGACTAATGTACCTACCTCTAGTGGAACCAATCACTAAATTGAAAATTCAATGCTAAGGCTATTAATAATAATTTACAACATAATAATTAGACCAAGAATTTAGTAAATGTATTGGGGAAACCATCCAATAGGATAGTGTTATCACAACAATATGAAAGAAGACAAGGATGGATGTAAGAATTTAAAGGGCAAAAAATTGGAAACACCAATTTTTTTGGGGGAAGTTTCATTTTGACTAAAGTAGATATTCATCTAGGAAAGAGATGAATGTGATATTATTAAGTAGATTAATATATACGATTTGAAATGGATATCCATTAAAAACAAATATTGATTTTCTCTACATTGCTAATGAAAAAAATCTTACCAAATTTAGTTTTATATTACTAAAAAAGGGAAATAAAATATTTAAAATTGATATATATCTTAGGAAGCTAACATCCATTCTTATTTTATATCCACCCTCCACTCTAATCCTTCTACAACTCATATGAACAAATGCTATGCATGTAAGAATTAAAATATTTTTTTTTTATCAAAATTTTATATATTTTTGTTAAAAATGTTTTAAATTTTGGAATTTATTGTAATATTGAATAACATAGATGTCAACCCAAACCCAAATCCCATTTAACACAAATCCCCTTAGCAAAACCCTCCTCAAGAAACCATTATGCAATTTACACAAACATTGAAATCAATGTGCAAAAATTAGAAAGAATAATTGCAAGGTTTAGGGCCAAAACATACATTTATCTAAATATCATGATCCTAAGATAAACATTAGATGAAATAATTTTAAACTTGGAGAGAAATATATGTTAAACAAATATAAGATAAATATTAGTACACTATTTATGTGAAAAAAGATAAATGGAATACAAACAAGATTACACAATACACAAGATATCATCTAGGAGACCCTAATAAGAAAACCCCAACATAATAAACTTCTTCCATATTGTATTAAACCAACCATTTTGTAATACAATAAAACTATTAAAACTTATCCTTTACCCTAATACATACATGATTATTTTTAAGCATATTAATAGGAAAATGTTAAATTAGTATTAGAATACCATGGGTACCAAAACTATGGGATATATAAAACATGGTATAAAAACACCCAGAAAACACACCCATAAGGTATCACCTCTCCTCATGTAAAGTCCGAACGAGTATAAATTATGTAGTGTAAATAATAAGAATTATGTATAACACATTTACATCATAACCTTGATACCCTATTATAGACTCCTTTTTTTAAAAAATAATAGCCTTTTCCTTTAGGTATTTCCATGTTTTATAACACTTGTTCCTTGTGAACACATCTAACTATTTTTCATTACATATTACATTTGTGTTAGGAGTGTATCATCATCCATAACTTAGTTATTCCCTATAACTTTACTTTTTATCCAATTTTAGCAAATGATAATATGTCTATTTAATGAAAAATGTTTGATAACCTATAGATTGACCATTAATTTTCCTTCCAATGACCTTAAATGCTTTAATAATGCCTAAAACACTATTTTAGGATCTTTTCCTAAGTCCTCATCGGCCCAGACATCTATCTCCTTAACTTACAAGTCAATTATGCTTTAATTGTCAACTTATATTATATTTTATGACTGGATCATGTATATATGTGCCCTTGAATGGTCTATACAGAGAAAGATACCTTATTCATTTATTATCTCTCTTTTTCATCCAAGCCTATTTTAAGCTAAGTCTCTCATGCCCAATTTATCAAGCTATATCAAGATGCCACTATCATTACATCAAGTATTTTAGACATCATTTATCATCATCACCTCATCAAGATATTTATAGTGCCAAGGTATTATATTAGAATAATGTTTAGTCGAAAACATACAATTTTATTTGATTATCTAGGAAAGTAGGTGAAGCCCTTTCTCTCATTTGGGTGAGATTCCATTTACACTACAATGGAACTATGTTGTATCTTATTTTAAACATGTGAGATATGTAACTATAAATCTTAAATAGGTATCCAAAAATATCTAACCCTTTTATTTATTCCTCTTAAAACATTAGTGGTAGATTATGTCAAGATCAAAGGAGAAGAAAAATAAAATATTTTTCTTGTCAATTTTGAGAAGTAAAGCTACAATCATTTTTTTCATCACTTTATGAATTGAAAAAAAAATGTTAAAATTTGAAATTAAGTAAAAGGCACATTTAGTGACAAGGTATTTAATAAGTAGGAGTAGGTGGTAGAAATTCAATGACCTACTAATTTATAGGATATGTGGTAAGTCACTTACATATTTTGGTGAAGTACCTATTTTGTCCCTTTCATAGTCAATAGTTAGATTTGTAGGATATGTGGTAAGTCACTTACATATGTGTTTTATAGTATCATATTACAAAGATAATGACTAGGTGTGTAAGTCTCTTTTATAATTTGGTATATTTTCATTGGTTAAACATCATTTACTTATACTTTTAGTTAAGTGTTTTAGCATAGCTTAGATCTAATTATTGTTGTTGATTATTATATCATAGATATAACTCATGCCACAATTTTAGCATGTTGAGAATAAACTAATTACCCTTGTGAACTAATTAGTTAAAACACATATGAGTTCAAATTAACGCCCATGAGTCATAGAGGCAACAAAAAGATGTAAAATTATAGTTTATTATCAAATGATGAAGTCTATGAATTAATTATAAGTAAGGAGATAATAGTGGAACATTTCTTATAGTCCATAAAAGTGAAATTTATAGATCCTAAGAAAACTATATTTTTCATTAAATGGTGTGCATACCTACATATATGTGACAATTTTTGGAATAAATTGTTGATTATTTTTGTTAACCAGCAAATAAAAACCTTAATGTTCCATTATATTCTCTACATAAACTATACACTAACTTTATTTTTTCAAAAATAAGTAAATTATTTTGACATGAGATATTTTATAGTGGGTTGAGTGTGCATGCCAAAACACAAATAAACTATGACTATATTTGAATAGGGATCATTTGTATCTCCACATGATGTTGATCATATTCCATGTATCTTGAATCTTATTGTGACCTTAAAGGTTGCATAATAAATTTTTTTCCATCATATATTTCAAGAATAGTCTCATGAAGTAGAGATCCTATATGTCTTGTATTTTGAGGTGAAGTTGGCATTAAATTTTCTAGGTTTCCTCAAAATCATGTCTGCACACCTCAAAAGTATGGTGCATATTAGAATATTTTTACCTTTTTTTAGATTATGTGAACTTTAGAAGGATAAAACTAGTATAATTGATTTAGGTTATAATGTATAACAATTAAGCATGAATATGAATATATGATAATATAATTTACTCGATAATTAAATTAGATATTTATTGAAAGTGAAAAAAAGATAATATAATTAGCTTAATTATTTTATTGGTTACTGTTGATGATGAAAAATGTTCCATCAACTAATCAACCCTCTGCTTATTATGAAGTTTAAGTTAGAATCGTATTAGTGTAATGATAAGGTTCTAAAGGTTTGAATACGATCCTAAAGATGCGAGGGATTTTTTTAATATTTTGAGAAATAATAAATGAAATATTGGATATAACATATTCCATTATAATTTAAAAAATTTACTATTAAATAATAAATAAGTTTATATATAAATATATAATCAATCCTATCTAACAAAGAAAGCCTATGATGAAGACAATCTGTTGAAGGAAAGAAATCTGATTCAATAATATAATTTATTCAAAGAATTGTATCTTGATTTTCTATTATAATCTCTAAATATATATCAAGACAATAAAAAAAGAAGCATAAAGATAAGAAAATAAGTCAGTTTATATGCATATCTTCAATAATAAAATAAGATAAATATTACTCAATCATTAAAAAATGCAAATAATAACATCAAACCACTAAGCAATAAACAATAAACTAAATTAATCAGGCAACAAACTAATTAATAAAACTAAAAAGAATCTAAATTATACTAATCTATAACTAATCTAATACTAACTAAACCTAACATTAAACTAACCTAAGAAACCTAATCAAATAAATAAATCAAAAGTAAAAAGTAAAATTAATACAACTAATTATATCAAAACTACAATTAATAGAAAATAATGTAGATCGATTAAAAACTAGGATAAAATTAGATTTAAAATAAATTAGAAGTCAAAGACAAATAAAATACAATATAAACAAAATATGTGAGTCTCAACAAAAGAGAGTCATCTTAGCAAAATAGATCATTTTATTTGAGAAACATTCTTCTTATAAAATATATTTAAAGGATGACTTTTACAATCAATTAGATCAATAATATGTCATAAACAATAATTTTTTCATCATTATTCAGGTTGAATACTTAGATTTTGCATATAGGACTGCAAAAAGCAATCATCGAAAGAAGTTAAACTTGATAACTTCAAATAATCTATTATAAATGATAATATAAAATTGGATATACCTGCATTACGTAAGCAATATACTCAACTTTTAGCAAAAGTACCATTGATCTATCTACAAAAGTCATACAATCTCAAATAAATTGCATAAAAGAGAGAGATAAGTGATTTACTATAGAATGTAATAGTCTTTAATACCTATGTTATTCCTCCTCTTCAAATAAATTCTTGATCTCTTTGTATACATCCAAGTTGGTTGAAAAAATAAATTGTAACTAACATTAGTTAATTACTTGTTAACTATAAATAATTTACTTTTAAAAGTTAATTGATAATTATAGTTATAAATTGAGATTTATTTAATACTTTTAAAATCTTAAGAGATCAATTTTTGAAATTAGACTAGGTATTTCCTAATGGGTGAGGACCCTCTAGTCAACTAATAATAATAAGAATAACATTATTTCAATAAATAATAAGATAATTCATAGTTAAATGAAATAGGTATCCACATTAATTCTTTTTTACATATAATCCAAATTACTTAGGCATATTATATATATCAAAATTAAAGTATGTTTGCATTCCAAAATATCATTAAAGTATCAAAATCTTGAAATGTACTAAGCATTATCAACTTAAAGTTCAATTCTAAAATAAAATTAATCTTTCCAAAAAATTAATAATCATTAGAATCAAATAAAACTTCTATCACTAGTTCACCAATTTCATTCAAATATTCATTATTTTTCATATAAATTATAAAAAAATGAACCAATTTTTTACCTAAATCACTCTCAACATCATCTATCTCTAATTTTATTCTCTTCACTACTCTAATTTCTATTGGAGTTTCAGATTCATATTGACTATTTTCATGTTTTCTTGAAGTGGATGGATGCATGAAAACATGAGGTTTTTCTAAATTGAGTCTCCTAGATTCTATAATAGGTATATTTTGAGGTGGAGTACGCTCACTAGAATAGGATGGAAATGTAAGATTTATAAAATTATCTAAATGGATTGGCTCATTGACTTGCTATGGTGGCTCATTAACAACATTGACTCTTTCCTGACTAAGTGACTAGATAGGCAGATGATGAGGATTAATTTACAATTGATGGGATGAGATACTATGAAAATGATATCTAGCTCTAAATCTATGACTGTAAAAACCCTTATTGCCTCTATAATTAGTAGGATTAAAAAGAAAACTACCTAACACATTCCAAAATTCTAGGTTAGAGGCATCAAATGAATGGACGTTTGGGCTCCCCTACTTGCATATCTAGGACCAAACCTTCTAGCCCTAAAACCTCCTTTAATAAATTACCTATCAGGTGCATTTTTATTCATACCACTAGAATTATGTTTCTTTTCCTAACTATTATTGTCATTATTCTTATTTGAATCTGGTTGATCCCAACCTAACATTCTAAATACAATTGAAATATATTTAAAATATTATCATCATCATTCAAATGAACATAAAAAATGAATATATCAACTATAGAAATAATAACTACACTTCTATGTTTTCAAATTTTAACCACTTTATGAAAATTTCTAGCTATATCAATAAAATGAACAAATTAAGGATTCAACTGTCTAGAACTGAAATACTTTATATGATTTTCAATTTGAATGTGTCATATATTATCAAAACTTGAAATCATAATATTAAATTTATATTCTTCATAATTTTATTAAATATTCTACCTATACTTATTGCATTCTATTCTCACTACACAAATGTAGTCTTAAAATATATAGTATATGTATTATCTACAAATTAAAAACTACATGCATTTTATCAAACTAAAAACCAATCCATAACCAATAAAAGAGCTAAAAATATAATTTCAATAGAAGTTTGTTCACAATGTTGTACAACATTTAACATGGTCATACCTTTTACAAATCATCATTTTGAAACATAGAATACATATCTTTATCTCAACTTTCCAAATTGTTAACATTTTATTATTGTTCTTTAAATTCATGACTTTAAAAATAAAACCCAAAAAATGCATTTGATATCTTGAAATAAACCTCTAATTTTAGAAAATCATGTATTTCATGTCATAAAATCCTGTATATTGAAAATCTTCAAAATAATTTATTAACATCATGCCCAAAATTTCATGACAAAAGCATTTTTGAATCACCCAAATTTCCCTAAAAATAACCATTTTTGAGCTCATTATTTTACTAAAAATTCATGTTTTTATGAAATCATAACTCTAAAATCTAAACTGATGTAATCAAAATCATTACTAGAGTAAACTATCAACAAAATTGAAAACCCAAAAACCCAAATATGGCATATTCACAATATAATAGCCATAACCATCTCAAAATATAGTTCAAATATCTATTCCTTCATAAATGATAATATTTATTATTCACCATATTTAACCTCAAAAATAGGGATGAATAAATTTATAATGATAATGAAAACACTTTCATCATCAAAATCTCATACCATAAAATATAATATGATAAACCTAGAAAGATAACTAATTTTCCAAGAAAACTGATACTCCAAAATTTTTCCAACTGACCTTATTCCAAAATTCATGCATGCAAAAAAGACTTAAAACAAACAATTTATCTTTCCAAAATTTATCAAAATATCATGCAAACTTTGAAAACTATCATTTTCTTGCCATGTAAACCAATCACAGTGATAAACTATAACTATCCCTTTAAAAATTAGTCATTCTTCCAATAATGGCGTACTTATCAATGTCTTATCTGTGACTTCAAAATTTATCTAGGCAGAGTATATTTCCTATTGTGTGCTTTTCAAAAATGACTATAAAAAGAAACAAAGCTATTTGTATACGAGAACCTGTACCTTAACTACTTGTGCTTATGTGCCCTCACCTAATTAGTTTCTCAAATTGAGGCATGTTATTTAGCTGAATGCTAACTTGTTTATCAAGATTTCAACTTTAGAAATGATCAAATTCTTAACTAAAACACCCACTAACTCACATAAATTAGGGCATGTACAAATTCATTCAATTCTTTGACCTCCATTTGATTTTGATTTGATCTCAAAACATTCATCATGCTTAGCATTTAATTAACTTGCTAATTAGACTATCAAATTGACAAATAAAACACCAAATTATCATCTACCATTTTAATCATTAATAAAATGAGCCTCAAAATTGACCAATGTTAAACATAGTTTAATTTAAAACCATTCTTAAAACAAATAATCACCTCATGTCCATGTTAGACTCTTTAAATTAGGTCCACAACATTATATTGCATACTTACAATAGGATAATTTTTAGATTAAAACTTAGAACCACCGAAGATTAATTGATAATCCTTTAGATTATAATAGCTTAGGTTTAAATATTAAACCAAATTCCATTTATGACATAATACATTTTGCATCGATATCCATACTTGCAGTTGAGTTTTAAATGAACTAACTAAAAACCATCATAATGAATCATAAAATGCCTTTCAATTCTGATAGAACATTATCTTTTTCAAACTAAAAATATTATAATAATTACTTCAAATAAATGTAATCTGATGAACTCTATCCATCAAAATTTCATGACTGAAAAGAAACATTTGATATATATATATATATATATATATATATATATATATATATATATATATATATATATATATATATATATATATATATATATATATATATGTTAATTTTATTCATTCAACCATTAATACATTTTTTAACCATTGTAATATAAATATGAATTCATAAACAAATCATTATCAGATCATTTAATTGAAAACATGTGCATTCATAATAATTCTAATTGACTTAGGTCCCCAACTTTAGTTTTAGATTTTATGACTAGGTCATCACTATGGTAGACAAGAGTATACATTTTAAAAAATTGTAGGGGTAGGAAAAATAGGCATAACACTAGTGACCTTACTAGTTAGTTTTGAATATGAAACTGAGTAGCAATCAAATTGCCTATTTGAAAGAAAAATAATCTTGAGAGTGTGATTTAGGTAAATCATTTCTCAAACAGCTATGTGTGAACCCCTATTATAATGATTTAAATAAGGGATGAGATGTTTGATTAATGTGGCATAAAAAAAATGAATAATATAACAAGTGATTTTAGGATGGATATATAAACCAATGCAAAATCTTACAATACAATTTTTAAAGATAAAGTATTACTTCAACAACTAATTATAACTCAATATATATTATTCATGTATAAAGAAAATTGAGCTTGTAAAGAATAATATCTCAAAATAACTAAAACTTATAGTTGTATTGTAACATCTTTGTATTCTTCCTCCATAACATGAATACTTCATCTACTTGAGACATCTGTTGATCCTTTAAATGTAAAAGACAAACAACAAGAAGTAAATAAATAAACAAACTACAGAGAAATAACAGAGTAAGACCAAAAAATAAAAAAAACACAAAACCAAAAGAAAATAATAAATCTAAAAGGAAACTAATTATGAAATAACTTTAAATATGGCCATTAATTGAATAATATAACCAGTTCCCATCAAGATCTTTCAAGTGAAAAGCATTATTTCTAAGTATAGTTGCAATATAATAATGACCAATCCATAATGAATCAAATTTATAATATTTACCAAGATCTTCATGAGCTTTGTCCTAGTATAAAATTAAATCACCAACATTAAATTTTTTATTAGAATTTTTCTTATCAAAAAATGTTTTCAATTTTTAATTTTCCCATTCTAACTTTTATAATGTTGCTACTTTTGATTCATCAAGAGCTATTAAATCATGTAATATTTGCTCAATCAAATTAGTATCTTCAGAAACATTTATAAACTAGTTCATGTTGAAAAATCTGATGTTCTAATGGTTATATGGCTTCAAATCCATATGCTAACATGAAGGGTGAATAACTAGTTGCCACCTTGATTATAATTCTATCAGCCCATAAGGCTTCAAAAATGTAAGATGCCAATTTTGTTTATTTTCAAAAAATCACTTTTCATGATTGAAATCAAATTTTTATTTGTTAACTCAGCTTGACCATTACCCTGAGGGTAATATTTAGACAAATGACTATATATAATAGAATATTTTACAAAAAATTCTATAAATTAATTTGAAATAAACTGAGGACCATTATCAGATATGATTTCATAAGGAACTCTAAATCTAGAGAAAATTTCATTTTCTAAAAATAAAATTACTTCACTTGTTATAGAAATTTTAAGGGCTTTGGCCTCAAGCCATTTAGTGAAATAATCTGTTGCTAATAAGATAAATCTATGACCAATTGTGTTTCATATAAATTTTGTTTTATTTCTAAGAAGAAAAATGTGAAACTTGAAATAAGGGTGAGGTTAGTAAAACCTAGATGTAGTTTGCACTCTATAATCTAGATGATTGTAGATACTCCTCTTTATCTTGGGAGGATGACCTATAGATAAGAAAGACACTAGAAAATAGTTGATTAGTTAGGTAAGTGGGTGGATTACCTAGAAAACTAGATCTAAGAAGTACACAACTCATTTATAGGCTATCAATCTACCTTTTAAGATAAGTTAATGTTGATAAAGTTACTAATAAGATAGGTTTCATAACATAAATTAAAGTATTCGATCAAAAAAATAAATAATTTTTAAGAAATAATGCATTTTAAAAAAATAATATAAAAAGAAATACTAAACTATCAAGGTGTGGTTCAGGTGTGGTCAAGTTGTTATTCTTAACTCTATATAGTGATAAGGATGAAGAAACAAGGTTTTTAATTAAGGTTGGAAGGTGTTTAAAGCTTATTGTTTTGATTAAAATGATTTACATAATGACTACTAGCAGTTAAGGCTAACCATTAGTGATTGATAGGTAACCATCGATGGTAGTTGATAGGTGACCATTGATGGTAGTCAAGGGATGATCATCACATGAAGTTGAGCACTGAATGTCAGTGGTCGATAAGTGACCATTGGTGGTGGTCAAAGGTTGACCATCACACATGGTCGAGGGCTGACCATCAATGATCAATAGGTGACCATTTATGGCAGTTGATGATTGACCATCATATGTGATTGAGGGTTGATCACTGATGATTGATAGGTGACCACTATGGTTGAGGGTGACCATCAATATTCCTTGTGGGTTTGGATAAATTATTGGTTCTAGATAGAATACGTTATGGGTTAGTTACAAAAAAGTTCTATAGGTTGATGAAGGCTGGTTAATAGTCATGATGGCAAGAGGGAGCCTCAATGGTATCAAGGGTAAAGGTTTGGTACTTAGGTGGTTGAGAATGGTCAGAGGGTGTTTTGGTAGAAGAGGTAATGTATAGAGTTACAAAACTATTAAAACTTAAAATAAGAATAATAGACTTAGCTTGTGGTTGATAGTTGATGGCTTGAAGAAGTCTTAAAGCTGGGAAGCTTTTGGATATCTTATACCTACCTCTTTATTATTTCCTTTGATGCCCCATAAAATTTCTACCCTTTGTATCTCCTCTTCCTCTCTTAATATAGAGAAAAGGGAGTGGTGAAATAAAGTGTTTAACAAGATGTCTAACAAGCTATCTAAATTTATCTTAATCATGCATTGATCATGTGAACAGTGGATCAAACAAATATAAATAAAAAGTGAGATGGAGTTTGAGTTGTAGTTAACTCTTGAGGTGGTTAGGGTTAAACCATCGATGGTCAAGGGATAACCATCAGTGGTTGACAATTAATCATTAGTAGTAGTTAAGGGATGACTATCACACTAGTTAAAAGCTAACTATCAATAGTCGATAGGTGACCATCGATGGTGGTTGAGGGTTGACTCTATCACATGGTTAAGGGTTGACCATTGATATTAGATAGGCGACCATTATTAGTGGTCAAGGGTTAACCATCATATAAGGTCAAGGGCTGATCATCACATGTTGTTGAGGGGACATAAGTAAAATTATCTAGATTTAGTCATTTTTACTAGTGACTAGTGGGGTAAATGATTAATAAATGATCTTAAGGGGGTCAAGGGGTGGTCTAAGGGTCAGTATGACATCTAAAACTATAGTGTATAATTTTTTAGTATCTACATTTTCCCCCTTTTTGTTATGTAGTTTGTATCAACAAGTTGAAAAATAAAAATGAAAGGTTGGTAGAAGTTTGAATGCCCTAAGTATGGGAGGAGGGATTCCCCCTCAAAATAATAATCAATGAGGTGAAATAGAGTTGGGTATGGGTTTGATAAGTTGATAAGTGGATGAAAAAATAGGTAAGATAGATGAATTGGTAAAATAGATTGTTTGAAAGAGGATAAGTGATAAGTGAACTAGGCCATAACAACAGGCATAGCTGATATGGGTGCGCTTATAAACTAAATTTTATAGGCAAAAGGTTTTCATGTTATCATGAGTCCAAAAGTTGGGTGATCCTAAGAATATGAAATAAGTCATAGGTTTGATAAGTTAGATATGTGGTTAATAAGGTTGGTTTGGTTTGTTGGGCATCTAAGAACTAACAGGTGTATAAAATGTGACTAAGTGTGATATCATAGATCATGCATAGACTAAGTTTACATAGTTGGTAAAATAAGGTTGGTATTATAAGGATAAGTGACAAGTGGACTAGGTGACTATATTTAGGTATGGTAGTTATGGTTGTACTCATAAACACAACTCTCCTAGGTAAGGTTGATGTATTCATAGGTATCTAAGGGAAGATGTGATCCTAGGAAGACAAAATGGTCATAGGTGTCAGGACCATAAAGGGTCATGATCTAAGGTACATAAATGGTTAGGCATAAAAGGTAGTACAAAGTTGTCAAATATGGCAAGGTAGGTATGCGGTCAAACTGACCAAGGCAAGGTTTGGTCATACAAAGTGTGAAAGTTGGGATAAAATGACCATGTTGAGGTTAATTTGGTTGATTGGTTAGTTGGTGGTTGGCTAGAGAATAAGGTGCTCTCTGATAGGTGCATGGTTTTGGAGAAAAAGGTGCTCTCTGATAGGTTCATGGTTATAGAGAAAAAGGTATTCTTCAATAGTTGTATGGTTGTGGTAATGTTATGTTTATTTGAAAAGGTTTGGTTGGGTGGTGTTTAAATTACTTTCCCTATTTGGTGGAAGGGTGTAAATTAGGTGGTTGGGGTTTTAATGACTCAAAGATGGAATACACACATCTTCTCAAGTGGTCATGAAAGTATAAGGAGGTTGAAATGTTTCGATTGAAAAAGACCATAATGGAAAGATGGGGGGGCTTAATAACATAAGCCTATTTCATGCATTATATTTGTGTTAGTTCATTGGTTAAAAGAAGTGGCTTGATTTAGTAGAGGGTGAAATGTGGAGATGAATCATAGGTTGATGAATGATAGTGTAACCTTCTTGTGGGGATGACTTGCCCTTCTTTTAGGTGACCTAAAAACCATTATAGACAAGTCCATGCTATAAGTTTGGTGTAGATTGATCAATCTAGGAAGTCTATAAATGCTGTGTGAAAGAAAATTGAAGCTTTCTTGGGATTGATTTAGTTTTTAACTTTTGACTTTGGGTCTTTTGATGTTTTTTATTTGATGGGTTTGGGAAGATAATCTATGCGAGAAGATTCCAAGTGATTTTTTGACAAAAGTTGGCTTATCCATCCTTCAAGGGAGCGTTCTAAGTTTTGTATATATTTATGTTGGTAGCTATCCTTTGAGGGAGTAGTCTACCTTTTTAAGCAATTTTTTTTATAGTTTTGGGTTGCTGTCTTTCTAGAAAGTAGTCTACAATGTTGGATATTTTTGATCCAAGTGATATTTGGTATCCTAAATGTTATTCTAGTTTAGATAGGACTAGTCTATATAGGCTTAAATTCTTTCCTTTATAGAGGCAAAACTAGAGCACAAGAAGGTAAATGATGGGTGAAAGAGGTTTAAGTGACAATGAATATCGGGGTTCATCCTATAAGGGGTAAAAAGTATACATGAAAATCATGCCATAGGTAGAGATATGGTATCCATGTTTAAGATTAGGCTAAGGATGTGATGGATAATAACATGATCCTATTGTAATCAATTATCCTTAAAGTAAGGAGATAAAGGTGGTTGAAAATAAGAGATGATCTTAAGTTAGACATAAGATGACTAAGAACTTAGGTTAACAAAATAACGAGATGCGAATACAAGTCATTGAGGGGTTTAGGTTCTACTATGCCTTAGATCCACACATACATGTAAATGATTTGAGCCAATTGGGAGAGAATAGGTCCCCCAACTAATTTTTAACACTTGATTAGATGTGGAAAATATATTGGGTTGGACATATTAAAAAAATGTCAAGGTTGGTTAGGTGATGGTGGCTAAACTTTGGTTAGCAGTAATGTTGGTTAGTTTTTGGTTTGGTTAGGTATATTTAGGTGTTGGTTTGGGTTATTAATAAAAGGTTGGTCAAGGTCAAGGTTTGTTTAATTTTAAGTTTAGTTTGGTTGTAGTTGAGATTTTATTGGTTCTAGGTGAGGTTGGTTTAGTTATAGGAAAAGTTGAGTTGATCATAGGTGCCAAGGGTTGGTTTGGTCATTGGTTAATGTTGGGGTTATTGCTTGGTCAAAGCTTTTAGAGTAATAATTCCCCCAAATACTCTTTCCATGAAAGGTTGAGGTGGAAAAGGGATCTAGGTGAATATTTTGGTTAGTAAAGAGGGTTTAGGATGGATGAATATGACTTTATTTATCTCCCAAGAGTTGTTAGTTGTTAGATGTTATTTGGAGTTCAAGTTGTAGGTGGTGGTTCAGGCTAGATTTCCCTGATGGTGCTATGGCAAGGGAAACATTATTGGGTCATATTTAGGTAGGGTTAGTGTCTATAAATGATGTTTTTAACATCATATTGAAATAAAGACTAGTTGGATAAGAATATTTGGTTGTTCTAATGAGGGAGCTTAGGTGAGGTATGGATAGCTTAGATGAAATGGTGATCTAGACTCAAAAAATCTCAAATGATGGGTTGATTTTGGTTTGGGTTGATAGATAATTTGGTGATGGTTGGGTTAAAAGGTGGGTTGATTTTGGCTGATTAATTTTGTTTTGAGGTTGGTTTGATTATTTGAGGGAGGTAGGATGAGTGGTTGATTCAGCTTGTTAGTTGGGTTTGCTTATTTATTTGGTAAGGTAAGGTGACAAAGATTTGACCCTGTTCATTAGATAGATGAAACAAAAGATAATGTCATTAGATAGATGAAAATGAGCATATTATAGAGGAATTGAATGGGTTTGGTTGTAGTTGAGGTTTGGGTTGGGTTGGTTTGAGGTGAGGTGAGGTTGGATTAGTTGTAGGTGAGGTGTTTTGAGTTTGGGTTTGCTCCACTAAAAGGCTAGGTGAAAGAGGTAGGTTGGATTGGGTTGAGGTTTTCTCCACTAAATAAGAAGTGGAAAGGGTAAGGTATCTCTAATTGGTTTCACCAAAAGGGTAGGTGGAATAGGTATGGTTGTTGGGGGTGATTCTACCTTTGGAGGAAGTGGAAGAAGTAGGTGGGCTGGAGTTTAATCCACTAAAAGGTGAAGTGGAAGAGGTAGGGTGGTTCCCTTAATTATGGTTTCAAAGGAAATTTGACAAGGTTCCACTTGGTAAATAAGTGGATTGGTTAAGGTTAATACTTAGTGATGATGGCTATTGAATGAAGTTGGGAGGGTTGTACTTGGTCAATAGGTAAATTGGTTGGGGTTTTGATTATAGTTTCCTCAATCATATGTTAGCTAAGGACCAAATATAATGGATGGGCCTCATTGCTTTGAGGGCTTTGGTTATTAGTTTGCACAATAATGGGTGAAAAAAGAAGTTCAATGATGGATTGCCTATATACATTTAAGGATAGGTTGGGGGAACATGGAGAATATACTTTGGAACCTCCTTTTAATCACTAAGATTTTGGACAAACATCTTAAAAAATCCACATCTATCTACCACATGTTCATTTATGTTATGATACGTATAAAAATCATTCTCTATAAACTAATGGGCTTTGGAAGAGAATGATTGATGGGTTTGATTGAAGGGATTCTAATGATAAAAGCCTCTAAGATTTTGTCAAGGATTGAGGCATATGATTCCCCAAATGGGGTATACTAGCTAGGAAGAGGGTGCACCAATGGCTATAGATGTTGCAAGCTAATTAGTTGGATTGTTGAAGTTTGTTGGTTTGACATGGTTGATAAATTTGATAGGTTAGGTAGGTTTGATAAGATTGGTGGGTTTGAAAGGTTTTTTTGGTAGTTATTGGTTTGATTTGGGGATGTTGATAAGGTGGTTAAGGTTGATAAGTTAGGTTGGTTTGAGAGGTTGGGTAAGGTTGACAATGTGGGTTGATAGTTGTTGGTTAGATTTTATAAGGTTGGTAAGGTAGGTTGGTTTAAAAATTTTGGTTGATGGTTGAGGGAATAAACCAAGTCTTGGTTTTGAGATGAAGAGGGTTTTCACAAAGGAACTTAGACAATTGATATGATGGTTGGGGTAGATAATCAAAAGCTTGATAAGGTTTAGGTAGTTGATATGATGGTTGAGATAGGTAGCCCAAAGATTGGTGAGGTTGAGATAGTTGAGGCTAAGGTGGGTTATGACAATTGTTAAATAGGTGTTGAAAGGTTATTGATTGGTTAAAATTATGATCAAATGGTTGTTGAGAGGTTATTGGCTAGTTGTAGATGAGGTTGGATTGATTATAGGAAAGGTTGGGTTGGTTATAGGTGAGACTAAGTTGATTGTAGGTGAGATTAGGTTGATTGGAGGTAAGGTCAAGTTGGCTATAGGTGAGAATAGGTTGATTTTAGGTGAGGTTAGGTTGATTGGAGGTAAGGTTGGGTTGGTTATAGGCAAGGTTGGGTTGATTATAGGTAAGGATGGGTTGGTTTAGGTATGGATGGGTTGGTTGTAGGTAAGTTTGGGAGGAAAAGTGTCTCTTGATATAAGGTAACACCCTAAGGCAAGAGGGTTATCTTATAAGAGTTTAACAAAGTTGGGAATTCTTGGAGAAAATATAGGAGTCCTCCCTATTAAAAAAGGAAATGGAGATGAGATGGGTAAAGGCAAGATGGTATAATGTTTTTCCAAGGGGGTTAGATTCCTCATAACTCAAATAAAGAAAAGATAACAAAATAATTCAAAGAAGATAAAACACACACTAAAGCATGTTAAATCCTAAGGTTCTTTTTGTCTCTCTTGTGGATTATGACTTAAGTTAGAATTGTGTGACTCAACTTGGCTTGTAGAGTGGGTAATAGGAAAAAATTCTATGGTTGGATTCAGGTTGTGTTTAGGCTCTCAAAGGGGTCTATATTGAAAATTAGTACATGACCTGATATTCGGGCCTACCCCCTCACTTCACACACTACAACAATAAGGGTAATGGGTGCTTGCCAAGATATAATGATTTCCAGAGATTATACTCAACTAGAGAGTTAAGTTTTGGTTTCTCCCTTTGGTAATTATGTCTAATTGTGATAACCAATAGGGGAAGGTTTTACTACTAGGAGATGAAACCCTAGTCGGGCCTTATATCAAGTGTTTGATTTTTGATTTAGTGTAAGTGGTCTGCTCTTATGTGTGAAAAGAAGTGAGGCTATGGTTAATTTAATTTATTAATTAAGATATGTGAGTTTAGTCATATAAAATGCAAAAAATGGTAATTTGAGCATGGTTAATTACACCCAACCCATAGGTCCCTCTTACTTACTTTCATGACCCTCTTAGGCTTATTTTCATTGATTCCCAATCATCCATAGTCCTCCAAAATTGGTCCTAGCTCACCTAAACTATTATTTCCAAGACAAATCAATCCCCCTAGGTCTTGTCCACTCAGGACAATAGCACCACACTTGGACTATAGTGCTGGTACCACTACTATTTGCTTTTAGCTCTATTGTCCAAGCTCATTTTTTCCCCCAATAGTCAATTTATTATGGTTCCCCATCCTTATCCTTGTCAACCTAACATGAGTACATTCCACCCATGACCAATAGATCCCTATAAAATCTGATTCAAATATCATTTGGAAAGGGTTGGCAAATATCACTAAGCAAGTAAGAATATAAGCAATAATACTCAAGCAATCTTCTCTATTCTTTACATACAACCAACCAACACACTTACAAACTCATTAAAATCCTTACACTAGTCCCTAGCCACCTCAAACACATCTATTTTATGCATATTCATATACACAATTGCACAAATCACATCAAGTGGGAGAACTACATATGACTTGATGCCTCTTTGGAGTATTGGTATGTAGGCAGTGTGCCCACACATGGGGTGTAAAGCACATCCAGTGCATCTTACACACAATAAACCCCCATATTTCTCAAAATTGGTCAAATAAAAATGGAAGATAGGGTTTGAATAAATAATCTACTCTATAAGGATATATATATAGACTTCATCTACTAAAACTTTATAGACGGGGTCACACAGACATAGTGACAAAACCCATAAAGCTTAAATCCTCAAAATAATAGTGGTAGAGGTGGAATATAGTGCTAGTGCCAATAATATTCAATTATAGTTCTCATATCTAATCATAAAGTGAATTTAAAATCCTAGTTTGTGATAGTGTCTCAATCCTACATAGTGGATTCCAACCTTTGTTTCATTCAGATCAATCAGTTTCTAGTCAAGTTTTATTTTCTTCTCTTTATTTCTATTTTTTAAAATTTTTGAATTGTGATTAATTTACATAAATTAGTAGCTTAATTATTGTCTATTTATTTACTAATTTTACTAGTTATACCCTTTAAATAATTAGGAATAATACACTAATATTCCCAAAATTGTTAAATTATTTGGTGAACCCAACTTACTTCATTTGTGCATAAAAACCCTAAAAACCCTAGGGTAAATTTCTTATTGATTTTTCCTATATTTTTATAGTTTTTTAATTTCATAATAAAATCATAAATTATTATTAAATTTTAATTTTTTTTAATAATTTTAAAATTATTTTCTTTTAAACCCTAGTTGCCCATACTAGGTCCTATTATTTTTCCAATATTTTTCTAAATTTTTACTAGATCGTTCTCCATGGTTTCTCCTCATTGGGTTTCCATCTAAAAATATTCTCTCTCTCTCTCTCTCTCTCTCTCTCTCTCTCTCTCTCTCTCTCTCTCTCTCTCTCTCTCTCTCTCTCTCTCTCTCTCTCTCTCTCTCTCTCTCTCTCTCTCTCTCTCATGTGGTGCATATTATTGTTTCATTTTATTACACATCTTGAATGTATGGTTAAGTGGAATTTGATTAAGTGCAAGTTTATAAGATATATGATATATTGATTCACCCCCCTGTCAATATATCCCATGATTAACATAATTTTTCTATCATAACAATAAGAGCTATAAAAAGATTTAGAGATTTTGAACCAAATCAATTTATAAAATTGTAATGAGAGCAAGAGGTAGGAGGCAACCAGGACAAGCTAGACAAGTAATAATAATGGAAGAAATAACAAACCTAAAAACTAGATTGTAGGATTTAAAATTACATCAAGAAAGAGGAGCTGAAATAGGAGATGTTAGTGATAAATAAGAAGATGAAGATGAGGAATTGGTGATGGAAGAAGGGACAATGAAAGAAAGGATGATTAAAATAATTATTAATGTTAGTGTAAGGTTCAAAATAGAGGTTATAGTTTATGAAGGCATCCTCAATCATGAAGATATCATTGATTGGGTAAGTGAATTGGATAAATATTTTTATTATGAGAATGTTTATGATGAAAAGAAGGTTAATTTTTTTGTGACCAGATTGAAGGGTCATGCATCCTTCTAATGGGATGGAGTGAAAGAGGATAGAAGAAAAAAGGGCAAGGCCAGAATCAAAATTTGGGATATATTGGTGGCAAAGTTCAATGGTGAATTCATTACAAAAGATTATTAGGTTGAATTCTTTATAAAATTTAAAAATTCAAATTAAAAGGAAAAATCACTAAAAGAGTACACTAAAGATTTGTATAAGTTAACAATCAGAGTAGGGCATATTGAAGATGATGCAAAAAAGATGGCCAGGTATCTCAATGGACTAAGATATAATGTATAGGATAAATTTACTCTCTTAGTAGTTAGATCAGTGGAAGAGGCCTATAAACTTGATTTTAAAGTTGAAGATAAAATGTCAAGAAAACATATCCAATATACAAGGGGCAAAGAACAATCTAGTGAATAGTCAAGTGGAAGAAAATGGTTATAGATGCATAATGAATAAATCAGCCTAAAAAGACAAGAACCATTTGCAAGAGGTGGTCAAGAATTTAGAGGTAAGATACCATTTGATACAGGTAGAAGCATTGGTTTCATTGGTAGGTACTTTAAATATGGAAAAGTTGGGAATAGATTTTATGAATGTCTAGAGTATGCATTTAGTAGCCAAAGAAAATTCATATTGCTCAATCTACTTAGGATGAAGAAGATATTGAATCTACTATGTATGAAAATGCTCCTAAAACTAGAGAATCCTTACTTATGAAAAGGATTATAATCAAATCAAATAAGGAAGTTGTAGAAGAACCTCCTCAGAGGAAGGCATTATTTAGGACAACCTACAAATCACAAGGTAAATTTTTTAAGGTAATTATTGATAGTGGAAGCACTAACAACCTTGTGTCTAAAAAAATGATAAGTAAATTAAATTTGTAAAATGTAAGGCATAATATTCCTTACAAAGTTTCTTGGCTACAAAAATATCATTGGATATTAGTGAATGAATATTATAAGGTAGAATTTTAGATAGGAAATTATAAGTATGTAGTAATATGTGATGTAATACCAATTGATGTATGTCATATATTGTTAGGAAGGCCATGGAAGTATGATATGAAGGTCATCCATGATGGAAAAATAAATACATATACTTTTGAAAAGGATGGTGTAAACATACATTGTTGTTGTTAAAAGATGAAATTTTAGTTATCGAGCATGCTTCTAAGGTGTTGATTACAGATGAAAAGTAGTTTTTGCAATAACAAAAAGTGAATGGAGTAAATGAAATATCAATTAATCAGCCTAAGGTAAATGATACAGTTGATGAACAAGGTAATTTGTCTTTGAAGTTTGAAAATTTACCATAGAAAAATGTTGAAAGGTTATTTTTAGATTTGTCTAATAGTTTGAATGTCATAAAAAGTGTGGAATTCATTGTAGGGTCTATAGAAAAGGTGAGTTTGATAAAAAAAATTTCTGTGGAAGGTAATGTGATTATAAAATTGATAGAGGAATAGGAGATATAGTAAAGAAGAGAAGTTGTCTTGAAAGACAACAAAGAAAATTTTAGATTGGATGATGGCAAAGAGTTGGTGGCCATCCAAAAAGATGAAAATAAGAAGAAAAAATAACAACATGGAGTGCATATTGATACACTAAATGGAAAGATAATGTTTACAAAGGAACCATGTGGACTTAAAAGTCCAAAATAAAAAGAATAATTTGTTTTATTTGACATGTTTGTTTACTATGCAGGTATAATGAAGAACCATGACAGATTCAAAATATGATAAAAAAACATCTAGGATTTTAATAAAAGTCACTTTCAATTCATTGACGGTGAAATATATTTTCTATCAACATATGAATCATGAGATCTTAGAGGATGAAATTTGGTAAGAAGACACAATAGTACCAAAGAAAAGATCAAGGAAACTTATTTTGAACCCTGATGGATTGATACAGGAGCATCCAGACTCAAAGAAGCAAAATTAATATTGATGAAACAAATAATTTTATTTGAGTCTATTTAGTTTATTTTAAAAGAAATCATTTGAATAATTAAAATTGACACATATTTCCAATTTAATTATTAGTTATATTATTTTAATTGTGAATAAATGTAGTAAATTCTAGAAGTATTTTAGAGAGTTTAGTTGTCTAGAGTGGATAATTAAGCCATTACAAATAAAGTTCTAGATAAAGATTGTTTGTTCTTTTATCTCCTTTATTTAGATAGGTCAAGAGAATATATATGCTTAAACTTGACATTTTTTAGAAATTCACCAAACATGAATAGATTTTAAAAATACAAGATTTGGAGCTTTTATAGGATGTTTTTTGATGTTATTTTATGAATAATAAATACATATTTCACTTTCAAGAGAAAACAAGGAGATACAATTGTTGTTACAAGTGGAAATATATTTAATTCTTTAAATAAGAGGTGTAACCAGTGAATGAGAAGTTGTAAGTTCAAGTGGTAGTGAATTAAATTCGAATATTGATTTATTTATCTTCATATTCTCCTAAAATCACCATTTTCACAAATTTATGATTGAGGAATTAATTACTAGTGTTTGCATGCAATTTATGAGAAAGGGAATTGAATTTATTTAATAAAGTAAATTCTCTTTCTTGAAAATTGGTTTGGGAATTTACATGAATTAAATTCTTCCTCTTGAAATATTGAATGCATGCAAAGAATTTGAAGTGGTCAACTCAAGTTAAGGCAAGACATATTGTTTAATAATTTATTTATTCTATTCCAACACCTAAAGGAGATTATTTTTATTATAAATTGATGAAATTTTTGAAATAAAAGGTGGAAAGCTAAAAGGGCCGTAGAAATCTTCCAAGAAGGAATTAGCAATAGATTCTAAATGAGAATTGAGGAGAATATAGTCATAAAATTATAGTTGCTTAATATTTAAGATTGAAATTGATATTTTGATAGGATAATAGATTAAATATAGGTGTAAATTAATCAAAAGCTTGTTTACTTAGAAATTATAGAGGAAAAGATTATGGTTTCAAAACACAGAAGTAACAGAAAGAAGGAAGCATGAAGAGTAGTCTTTTAGGAAGACTATAACTTATGTTAATAGATGAATGCTGTTGTGGTGGAGATTGTAAATTGAGTTAAATTTTAAGAAATTATTATTAGAATTTTTTTGTGAAATTTTCATAAAAGATAATAGTTGTTCTTGTTAAAAACAAAGTCATATTTAAAATTTACAATCAAAGGAGATTTGAAGCTTTACTTTGCATTTTATAGATTAACTATGAAGGTTTAATTTTTTTTCTTTAAAGGTTATTCATAAATGTTCACTTTTTGTCTAGAAAATGGAATACAAATTTTTATCTGAATAAATAATAGTACTAAAGAAGATATTCATTTTAATAGTTGTGCACCAAGTTTAGTTGGCAAGTTGGCAGTCTAATTGGCAAGTTGATTTAAATCTAAGCATGATGAATGTTTCAAGATCTAATCAAAATCAAATGGCTATTTAGGAATTAAATGCATTGGTACATGACTTGATTTACACAAGTTAGTGGGTTTTTTAGTAAATATTTTTGTCATTTATAAATTTAAAATCTTGATAAACAAGTTAGTATTTAGCTAAATAATATGCCTTGATTTGAGAAACCAATCAGGTGAGGGCACGCAAGCACAAGTAGGTAAGACACAGGTTATCGTATACAAATAGCCTTGTTTTCATTTTGATAGTCATTTTTTCAAAGCACGTAGTGGAAGATATACTCTACCTAGATAAATTTGGAGTTCAGAGATAAGTTATTAAGAAGTACGCCATTATTGGTAGAACAAATAGTTTTTAAAGGGACAGTTTTAGTTTATCACTGTGATTGGTTTGCATGGAAAGAAAATAATGGGTTTTAAAGTTTGCATGATATTTTAATAAATTATAGAAAGATAAACTATTTGTTTTAAGTCTTTTTGCATGCATGAATTTTGGAATAAGATCAGTTGAAAAGATTTTGGAGTATCAATTTACCTGAAAAATCAGTTACCTTTTTGGGTTTATCATATTATATTCTATGGTATGAGATTTTGATGATGAAAGTGTTTTATTTATCTTTATAAATATGTTCATCTCTATTTTTGAGGTTAAATATGGTGAATAATAAATATTATGTTTTATGAATCAATAGATATTTGAACTATATTCTGAGATGATTATGGAGATTATATTGCAAATATACAATATTTTGGTTTTTGGGTTTTCAATTTTGTTGATAGTTTGCTCCAGTTATGATTTTGGTCATATCAATTTAGAATTCAAAGTTATGATTTCATAGATACATGAAGTTTTAGTAAAAGAATGATCTTTAAATGGTTATTTTCATGGAAATCTAGGTGATTTGAAAATGGTTTTGTCATGAAATTCTGGGCATGATGGTATGAAATTATTTTGAAAATTTTCAATATACATGATTTGATGGCATCAAATATATGATTTTTTAAAATCATAGGTTTATTTTAAGATATTAAATGCATTTTCTAGGTTTTATTTTTGAAGTCATGCATTTAAAGAGCAGTAAGAAAATGTTAATTGTTTGGAAAGTTTAGATAAAGGTATGTATTTTGAGTTTCAAAATGATGATTTATAAAAGGTATGACCATGTTAAAAGGCTTACAACATTATGAACAAACTTCTATTGAAATTATATTTTCATTTCTTTCATTGGTTATGGATTGGTTGTTAATTTGATAAAATACATGCAATTTGTAATTTGTGGATAGTAAATATGCTGTATATTTTAAGACTACATTTGTACAATGAGAATAAAATACAATAAGTATAAGTAGAATATTTGAAATAAAATTATGAAGAATATAATTTTATTATTATTATTATTATTTCATTTTTTACTGATACATGACATAGTCAGATTGAAAATCATATAAATGAGTTCAGTTTTAGATAGTTAAATCTTTGATTTATTCATTTTATTGATATAGCTAGAAATTTTCATAAAGTGTTTGAAATTTTAAAATATAAAAGTGTAGTTGTTATTTCTATAGTTGATATATTTATTTTTTATGTTTAGTCAAATGATAATGATAAAATTTTGAATATATTTCAATTATATTTACAATGTCAGGTTGGTATTAATTAAATTCAAATAAGAATAATGATAATAATAGTAGGGAAAGGAATCATAACACTAGGAGTATGAATTAAAATGCACCTGATAGGCAATTTGTTAGAGGAGGTTTTAGGGCTAAAAGGGTTGGTCCTAGATGTGCAAGTAGGGGAGCTCAAATGTCCATTCATTTTGATGCCACTAACCCAACATTTTGGAATATGTTAGGTAGTTTTCCATTTAATCTTTCTAATTATAGGGGCAATAAGGGTTTTTATAGTCATAAATTTGGAGCTACATCCCATTCTCATAATAACTCATCCCATCTATTGTAAACTAATCCTCATCATCTACCTATTTAGTCACCCAATTAGGAAAGAGTTAATTTCATTAATGAGCCACCACAAGTCAATGAACCAATCTATTTAGATAATTTTTTAAATCTTACATTGTCATCTTATTCTACTGAGCCTACACCACCTCAAAAGATGCCTATTACATAATGTAGGAGTCTCAATTTGAAAAAACATCTTGATGTCATACATCCATCCAATTTAAGGAAACATGAAAATATTCATGATAAATATGAAAATCCAATAGAAATTGAAGTAGTGAAGTGAATTAAATTGGAGATAGATGATGTTGAAAGTGATTTGAGTACAAAATTATTTTAGTTTCCTTCAGTTTAGATGGAATATAATGAATGCTTGAATGAAATTGGTGAACAATTGATAAAAGTTTTATCTGATTCTAATAATTCTTGATTATCATAAAGATAATTTTTATTTCAAATTTAAACTTTAAATTGATAAGACTTAGTACATTTCAAGATTTTGATACTTTAATTATATTAGGGAATGCAAATAGACACACACACACACACACACACACACACACACACACACACACACACACACACACACACACACATGCCTAAGTAATTTGGATTATATGTGAAATAGAAATAATGTAGATAAGAATTTCATTTAACTATGAATTATATTGCTATTTATTGAAATAATGTTATTTTTATTATTATTAGTTGACTAGAGGGTTTCCACCCATTAGGAAATACTTATTCAAATTTTAATAATTAATCTCTTATGACTTTAAAAGTCTTAAATAAATCTCAATTTATAACTACTAATATTAATTGAATTTTAAAAGTCAATTATTTAAAGTTAACAAGTAACTAACTAAAGTTAGTTACAACTTCCTTTTTCAACCAAAATGGAAGTATAAAATGATATTAAGGATTCATTTGAAGAGAAAGAAAAACATAGGTATTGAAGACCATTACATTCTAAATTCAATCACTTATCTTTCTCTTCTAGGCAATTTATCTGAGATAACATGACTTTTATAGATATACCAATGGTACTTTCTCTGATGGTTGAATAAATTACTTAGGTAATGTATGTATATCTAATTTTATATTATCAATTATAATAGATTATTTTAAGTTGTTAAGTTTAACATCTTTCAATGATTGCTTCTTGTAGTCCTATGTGTAGAATCTGAGTATTCAACCTGAATAATGATGAAAATTCAATATTTACAACATATTATTAATCTAATTTATTTTAAAAATTGTCCTTTAAATATATTTTATAAGAAATATATTTGTTTCTCAAATAAAATTATTTGTTTTGCTAAGATGACTCTCTTTTGTTGAGACTCCCATATTTTGTTTATATTGTATTTTATTTGACTTTAACTTCTAATTTATTTTAAATATGAGTTTTTAATTAATCTAATATATTTTATGTTTAGTTTTAATATAATTAGTTGTATTAATTTTACTTTTTATTTCTAATTTATTTATTTGATTAGGTTTCTTAGATTAGTTTGGTGTTAGGTTTAGTTAGTATTAGATTATTTTGTTTTAGTTGTAGATTAGTTTAGTTTAGATTCTTTTTAGTTTTCTTAATTAGTTTTTTGTCTAATTGCTTTATTTCATTGTTTATTACTTAGTTATTTTATGTTATTGTCTACATTTATTTTTATGATTTTTGAGTTATATTTATCTTATTTGATTATTGAAGATATGTATATAAATTGATTTATTTTCTTATCTTTATTTTTTTAATGCTTCTTTGTTTAGTGTCTTAATATTTATTTTGAGGTTATAACATCAAAGCAAGATACTATTCTTTAAATAAGTTATATTATTGAATCATATTTTTTTCCTTCAAGAGATTGTCTTGTTCATAGGCTTTCTCTGTCAGATAGGATTGATTACATATTTATATCTAAAATAATTAATTATTTAATAGTAAATTTCTAAATTATAATAGAATATGTTATATTTAATAGCTTATTTATTATTTCCTAGAACATCAAGAAAAACTTGCATCTTTAGGATCGTATTCAAACCTTTAGAACTTTATCATTATATTGGTACGATTCTAACTTAACATTTATAATAGATAAAAGGGTTTATTAGTTGATGGAACATTTTTCATCATCAACAAATTTGGAAACTCTATTGGGGAAAAATTTCAAAGATCTTAGTTGTTTAAAGCTTTATTTTCTTCTTGCAAATGGTAATTAAAGGATAACCTCCTGTTATCCAACCTAGAATTGATATTTTTGATGATCAAGTTGATGTTTATTTAAATTTAAATAATTATACATGGTATAATAAAGCTCATAATCTTCATCATATCAGACACGTGATAAATGAAGAAGAATAACTTGTAGAATTTGAGGTAGATTGGTATGTTAATCTTACTCATGAAACTAAACAACATGTTTCAGATATAAGTAGATGAATTTGGGAAGATAGATCAAATGTTCTAGTTACTAATCCTAGACCAAGAACTCATTTTATTTTTGATTCTTATCTATTTTATGATTTATTTATGCCCTCTGAACCTATTAATACAAATTTTCAATTAAATCAATTTGATTAGGTTTAATAAAATCAACCAATTCATGTAGAATAAACTATTGAAACTTTTAATGGAAGATCAAGAAAATTTGAAACTACAAGATATGATTCAAGGTCTATAAAAAAATAGATATTAGGATGATCTCACTAAAAATGAAGCTGGTTTTGAAGCTAAAGCAGAACAATAAATAACACTAAATCCATGGATTTCTAGAAATCCACTTAAGATTAGAAATCATACGGGTAAGTTACCTTCCCTTAAAGGATTAAATATTCGAAATATTTTTAGAGCTTGTAGAGAATCTTGAGAAGATAATTTAGATGCATTTAAATTAGTTTATGCTACTCTTGGTATTACAAGTGAAAAGACTTTCTTAAGAAATTTTGCTCAAACACTTAAAAGGAAAATATTATCAAGATTTTATTAGTTTACTTGCCAAAGCTATCAACACTTGGAAAAATATTGAAGATTGATTAGAATTATATTTTGGAAAATTTAAGGAATATTTAGACCTAGTCAATGATCTTATAAAATTTTCTTTTAATCTAGGTAAAATCATATATCATTTTATTATTATATTTACTAAGTTACATCAAAAAATTCCTTGTGATTTTAGACCTTCCAAGAAATTATCTAGACTTTACTTTTGTAGTGATTTACAATTGAGTTATAAAATGGCCTTAGAAGATAAAGACATTACAGAATATGATGAAACTATAATATTTTGCATTGAATATGAAAAGAAACTTAAATGTATTGGGTTTAAAGATAGGTCTTCTATAGGTCTAAATTTAAACAATGTAAAATTTTTAAAAGTCATTCAAAGTCTAGGAAATGAATTGGTTGTTGTTAAAAGAAAATTAAATGATAAACCTTCTCCATCTAATAAAAGCATTTTTTTAAATGAAAGTAAAAATAAATAAGTTTCTCATTACTACAATGTGTGTGAATTGGACCATGATTCAGATCATGTATTACTATTCAAAAATTTAAAAAAATTATTCAATAGAAAGATAGTATTACTATTGATCTAGAAGATAACATAAACATGTGTGCTCTTGATGATCCATTAGAGAATGAAGGTGTTTATATTGTTAATACTAGAAATAAAGATTACAATTCTTCTCAAAATAACAATGCAATCAATAATAATTCTTATTCAAAGATAAATGTAAAGGAACTGAGAATCATTCTTTAAATAATTCATTTGATAATTCTTCTCAAAACATTCCTTTATCAACTAGTTTAATAATTTTCAATATCAACCTTATAAGCTTAAGAATTATACTTAGATTCGACAAACTGATGTTGTAGCTTAAAATATATATTTAATACTTTATCTACAATTAAAGTTGTATTTTCATTATTACAAGCAACTAGCCTTCTAGGACAACTTGATAAAATTAATGAAGTTGTTAAGAATCCAAATTCTAAAAATGATGTAGGCTTACAAGAAGAAGATAATAATGAATAAACATCTATTTTTACTCAAAATTATGATCCTCATGTAGATTATATACCTCATTTTTATGTTTCATTCAAAATTGGTAAAAAGGTATTTCATATATATATATATATATATATATATATATATATATATATATATATATAAGCTTCAAAGAATATAATTCCTAAATTTATTACATATCAATTAGGCATCTCTTATAAAACTAATAATAGGAAGCTTACTAGGTTTGATTCAAGACAAATTAAAAGTTGTGGTAAGTTTTGGGATAGAGGTATTAAAATTTTTAAAGATAAAAGAATACAGTGTATGACTAATGTCCAAATATTAGACATTAATAGTAATTGTGATATGTTATTAGGAAGATATTGGTCAAAAGCAATAGGTGATTTTCTCAGGAAAGATATTACATGGGTTCCCATATGTAATGAGATTAATTTTATAAAAAGAAAGGATTGGTTTAGTACACCTATAGAATCATATATTCCTTTTATTATTGTGTATGTTTAAATTGGTATTGAAAATTATGAACTAATGAGCTTGGATGAACCAAAAAATTAGAAAGAAGAATTCTTTGATAAAAACATTATATGGTCACTATATTTTGACAGAGCCTATTCTCAACTAAGAAATGGTGCTAGAATTTGTTTAATTTCACCTATCAGTAAGATATTTCATTATGCTTATAAATTATCATTTGAAAACACTAATAATACTATTGAATTTTAATTATTATGTTTAAGTTTGAAAAAATATATTGAGCTTAATATGAAGCATTTAGAAGTCTTTGTAGATTCTAAATTAATTTTTAGGCAAGTTTAGAAATTTTACGAAGCTAACCAAACTCATTTACATTGTTATACTAATTTTTTTTTGTCATTGATTGAATATTTTGAAGATTTTAATATCACTCGGATACTTAGAGAATATAACATTAGAGATGATAAGCTTATTGTTTTTGCTTCAAGCCCAAATGTAATTGAGAATGAACCAATCACAAACTTCTCTTTTTCTAAAAATTTTTGACATAAAATTCAAGATTTGAATGATAGTTGGCATGTTTTTAGCTATGATGAACATAAAAATCATTTATTAAAAGTAATTATTTTAATCATGATGATTATGCATTGAATTGTGGAGATTATCTGTAATTAAGTATCAATAAATTATCTGTTGATTTAGTAAGTTTAGAATCTATGTTTACACCTAATGGTCAATCCAAAGTTTTTAGAATAAAAGAAACTTCCAAGAGAATTATAGGTGAAACTATTCTTATAAATTTAGGTATAGAAGAGGATCCTAAAAATATGTATTTAGGAACTCAATGTATTGCAAGTGAAAGGGTGAAATATATTAAATTATTCAAAGAGTTTATTGATGTGTTTGATTAGTCATACAAATATTTTAAAGGTTATAATACTGATATTATTAAACATGATATACCTATAAAACCTAGTATTAAACCTGTAAGAGAAAATACAAAGAATTAGCCCTTTGTTAGAGGACACCATTAATAAAGAGCTAAATAAAATGATTGATGTTGGTGTCATTTTTCCTATAAATTATTCCTATAGGTGAAACTATTCCTATAAATTTAAGTACAGAAGAGGATCCTAAATATATGTATTTAAGAATTCAATGTACTACAAGTGAAAAGGTGAAATATATTAAATTATTAAAAGAGTTCATTGATGTATTCACTTGGTCATACAAACATCTTAAAGGTTGTAATACTGATATTATTAAACATGATATACATATAAAACCTAGTATTAAACCTACAAGATATAAAATATGAAGAATTAGACATTTGTTAGAGGACATCATGTTGTAGTAAAGTTTCACCTTAGGTGTTTATGTGATTGATCTCGCACTTAGCCATCAAGCTAGGTTGAAACTAGACTTGGGGGGGTTAGGTGATAGGGATAAAGGGGTCTATCACACAACATTTATTCATGTTGTAGCACTGAAATCACTTCCACACAAGGTGTGAACCTTGTGCACTCACATAAAGTTCAAAAGTGAAGGGATCAGATATGTGTTGGGTTAGTCATGACATGGTGCAACTAGGGGTTTAGGGGACTTAGTCAGATGCAAAGGTGGTTGTTTTTCTCCAAGCACTAAAACCTTTAAGATGATGCCCACTAGAGGTAAACCTCTTCATGGGTATAGTGGGTTCATTCTAAATAATGATATCAATACATGCTCTAAGGCCTAAGTGTCTTTTGGTTCAACACTATGGTACTACAAGGTGGCTAAGGCTATGAAGTGATGCACTATAACCACTAATGACTCAATGAGATCCTTTTGCTTAATATATGAAAGCATTTAGTTAACCAAATGTACATGATTTAGTCCTTATCTATAACACCCTATTAACTTGTGAAGAATAACTTAATTCATATCTTCTAGATATATTCTTATTATCTAAAAAAACAAAGTCCTTAGAAAAATATAATGCAATGTTATCTTTACTCTACTTTTTAGTGGCTCACAAGAGAGCATGAGCTTGCATTAGATATTGTATAACTAGAGTGCAGAAGAAAATACTAATGTTGGCTCTCCATTTTCATACAGATTCTCTATTCATTCTCTCCTCCCTTTTCTCCTCAAACCACTCTCCTTTATAGATGAGAGTTGTGTTCTGCCAGACTGGAGGGGTGCATGTCGAGTGACAAGGTGTCTCAAGACTATCAATGACAATACATTGTATAGGTCAAACATGCATGTGTTGCATGTAAAATTGTCCCTAGGTCATTTTTCCACCTACTCCACTCTCCCTAAATTCATTCACCTTAATTTTCCTCATAAAAATGTATCTTTAAACTATTTGGTCAGTTCTCAACTATCCACAAGGTGGTGAGGGGTTCACGGGAACTCCTCTAGCTCAGCTCCCAAAATGTACAAAAGAGGGGGTTATAGGGTTATACAGCTATCTCAAGGGTGGCCTTATACTAAGGTTTAAAAATTTGGCACATCCAAATACTTATCACAAAACAAGGGCCCAACATCACCCCATACAAAATTACTAGTCCACCCTAGACTAGTCTTTAAGTACCTTGGGTGCATAGAACTTGGGTGCCCCTTACCTCAAGTCTTCTCTAAAGCTCTCAAAGTCTTGAATATCACCCCTTAACTCCTTGATGGTGCCATATACATCCATGCTCTCCAATTATTTGTGGAAGGCTTCTACTCTCTCTTTGGCTCTCATCACTCCTCGATCCAAGAGCTCACGCTACTCACTTGATTTTTTTTCGAAGGCATAGAAAATGCCCTCCAAATATTGCTCTCAGTTTTTCAATTTTACACTTAGGGAGTTGAATCTTTCCATCATTTATACACACTCAACCTTAAAAACCATGAAGGATTGTTGGAACAGGGTGTCCTTTTCCTCCTTTATCTTCTTTAGGTGCATGTTGATGATCTCTACTTGTTTGGTGAAGTTTTAAAAGATGGTGTATGATTCATACATACCTTCTTCAATATTAGTGAAGAGGTCTTCAACCCATTCCATTTCTAGCTCAACTCCATTTATAGGGCCTTTCAGGGGTCCACTTGTTCTTCCAGCACTGGATGCATCCTTGGGATCATTTACTCTATGAGCACATAGACATAATAACCTCCTTCATCCCAAAGGTGTCCAAATTAGACAAGAGGGATGGATCTACTCCTACATGATCTATTAACTATTAGAGCTTGAGTTTGGTTACCTCAAGCTCCTTCCTTATGTCTTTGGCAATATTTCTCTAACTACTGGTGTGAACATCATTGATGATGTTCTTTCACACCACTGAGGTGGCCATCTTGATGAGTGAATTTATTGAGTGCACCAAGTTCATGTCCTTGGGGTTTAAAAGATGGTAATCATGACCCTCCTTTGGATTCATGGCACATTTAGATTCCCTTGGAAGGAACGTTAAACTCAAGTTCATCCATAAAGAAATCCATTACCCAGGAGACTTGGTGGCATGTGAGGGTCATAGTGGCTTTTGAGGGCATGCTCTCCATCATATAGATTTCTTCACCCTCTTGAAGTTTGTGTTATGCCCTTTCTATATTTTTAGGCTTATATTCCTCATCTTCCCCCAATTCTACCTCTTCACTTGTGCTAGTGCTTGACCTTGTGCTATCTCTACCTTATTCTCTTTCTTTTTCTTCTTCAGAGCTAGAAATTCCATCTTGTTGTCTTTATAGGGCTTCTTTCATGGACTTTTCCCCTCATCCTTTTATTACTACAACCCAATCTCTATTTTTGCTTCTAAGGTACTGTTATCACCTTCTTTTTCCTTAGGTTCCCCCTCAAAAATTGGGCACACCTATTGTGTAGCTTCTTTTTCTATGCTGGTGGTGGTAATGGGTACTTCCTTTGGTGGCTCTTCTTTACTAGGTCTTGCATCAGTGGGGCCTTTCTTCTTCTCCTTTTCCTACATCATGCATGCCCTTTCAACATGGGCCACCTTATCATCTCTTTCTTTCTTCTTAACCTTCCCTAACTTGGTCTTCCTCTCTACATCTTGCATGGCACACTTATTTTCTCCTTCTATTACCTCTTTGACCTCTAGGCAATTAATATTAGCCTGGGACATAACCCAAACTTCCATCTCCTTGTGATTTTTTTGAAATTTTAGTGCCTCCTCAATGTGACCTTTATCTAGGCCCATTTCCTCCCATTTCCACCTTAGTGTATCTTCCATATGTGATTTAGGGTGGGTTTCTTACCCAAGTTCCTTGCTCTTCTCCTCTACTCTCTTCCACTCCTTGAATTCCACCATTTTAATGATATCAAGCCAAATTTCAGCCTTAGTCATTTCTTCCTTTTTCTCCTTTAATTCTTGTGCCTTCTAAATGTTAGCCTGATAAGAGCTGAGTCTTTTTAACCTATGCTTGGGTTTTCCTAGCTTTGGCTAGGGTGATGGGGTAGAGGCCTACGTGCTTGAGGATTCTACTTATTTTTCCATAATGGTAGTGACCTTCCCCTAATCTTCCTTGGATTCCTTAGTCTCTTATTCCAAAGTAATCACTTTAGGCATACGGGAGGGGCCTTCCCCTTCTTTCATTCCTTTACACTAGAGGTGATTTTGGGGGCAAAGTGGATACACTTCTAGTAGGACTTAGATGTAGATGCCTCTCCTTATGAAGTTATTTTAACCTTTAGCCAGTCCTCAATTTCTTCCAAAGTCTCTCCCCTCTTATTTATTAGGGATTCTTCTTCTCTGGGGGCATGAGGATTCCTTCATCTCTAATCAGGACTGGAGGGTCTCTTCTGCTTTTAGTGCTAGCCTCGATGTTGGTAAATGTTTTCTTAGGATTCATTTCAAAGTAAAGCCTATGGATGAATCCTAGGATAGTAACTTCCTAAATGAGATTGATGTCCATTTAGTTAGAAGCACCTTATTCATCCTTGGTCATCTTTCCATCTATGAAAAAAGAGCTACACTGCAACCCTCTACTCTCTGCATCTAGCTCTCTAACTAAGATGTCTATACTTTATGCATTTGGAATTCAAAGGAGCACATCTTAGAAGTACTTGACCAAGAAAACAAAGGGAAGATTCAAACAACCTGACTTAGTTTCATCCTTCAGTGTGAGATAGATGATGTAGTAATGTTGCATCATGGAAAAAGTAGCCATTTTGAACATACTCATTGGGTTCCCCTAGGGGATATGCCATTTTAGTTTGAACACTTCAATGTATCACTCTCACTAGCACATTATATAAGTTTTGTATTTGGCACTAAAAGTGGTTGGGTAGGTATATTCCCTATGATTATGTGTAGGGGATTCATGGGGTTATAGAAATACCCATATCTTGTCCTTGATCCCATCTAAGATCTTGATCTCCTCTATGATAACCAGGATGATAATAGAGCCCCATCTAAAATTCCCCTTCACACTGTGGCATTCATGCACATTTTTTGTGAGCTTAGTGGTGATGAACTATGCCACATTGAATTGGATGCTTTGCACCATGTGGTATTCCAAGTAGAGATAATATTTGGACACATCTATCCATCACCCTTCGGGACATAGCTTTGAGTTGATGAGGTGCATTTTTATCGTCGTGCCTTGGTCTTTGCACCTAGTGATGGGGAACATGTATTCCCCCTTGAAGTATTTCAAGATTTTTATGAAATGCTTCACCTCTTTATCATCCCCAAACAAATGGTGGATGTCTCTCTCAATGTCTAATAGCCTAATGATCTTCTTTATGAGGCACATCAAAATCATCATGTACCAACTTGTAAAGTACACTCAGTCCTCATGGATGCATGAGAGGAGAAACTATGCTAGATCCTTAATCTTTCTAAAGTAAGGTAACTCATAAATATGAGATATGCCTAATGCTTTAAGTCTATCTCTGATCGAGACATTGAATATGATGTCACCTTCATGTGTCTTTCACCTCATGTCTACCATCCAGTCTTGTGTCAAGTCTTGATAATGACTTAACATTCTATGGTTATAATCTTTTAGCTAGTAGATGTGCATAAAAGAGTGCCATGGTTCCCCCAATAATAGATTAGGTAGTAACTAAATGTGTTGATAGGAAATTTTGGTCAGTGCCTCCATTTTTATTGTCATGACATTGACTACCTCCACTGCTTGCTCCTTTGTTTTGGTGATAGTTGATTCTTCCATGATCTTAATCCTATTAGGTTCTATCTTTGCCTCTGAGTATCACAATGAATTTTGTTTATTTATTATTTTGAACTTGATGGTGTGAAACCTTGGTAGGTGAAGCTTACCATAGCCTCTAATGGTGTTTGGCATGCCTTAGGTCACAAGATTTATATCTATCTCTAAGCTTCACTGGTCATTAATGGTGACCTAGTGACAATGTTCTCCTTTGACTCTTTATGCTATTTGATAGCATCTTCTTCACTTTGTACTCTTATCTCACTATGTACATGCTTATCACTTTGTGTTTCTTCTCTCTTAGGCATTGAGATTCCTTGCTTCAGCGCTTTGGTTTATATTTCTCTACACTTAAGGTTAGTGAAAACTTTATAACTTAATCATGGTTTTCAATATGAAATTTATACCCTTTTTTTCAACCACCATTATTAATGTAGGTGTGATGGTGTCAATTCCTCTATTTCTTGGGAAGTGTGTAAATATTTGAGATATTAAAAAATTAGCTCATTCCTTATGCCTTAAATGTGTATCTTTTTACCACCACCACATTGAATGTTCCTAACATATTTTTTGATGAAGTGACATATTGTTCAAATGATCACTTCTCAATCCTTTCTGGGTGGATGCTAGTTGTTTTTGATGACTTCTCTTTTACATGTGTCTCTTTGGTGTGACCTTCACCTTTCTTGTGGTAACTTAGGTGTATTAGTTCACATGCATGCATTTTAACCTCCTTAATTCTAATTCTTCTAGATATGCTCTTCCTTTAGTGCACTCTCTTATATTGGTTGATTTACTTGTGCATCCTCTTGTTGTGGCCTATCCCATCCCATACAAATTCTTGTCACTGGCCCTCCAATGCCTTGCCTCTTTTTAGTACTTTTATACTCATTTTGGAAAGTGCATTTTCATTTTTTGCCTTGGTCTTAATATAATGGTGCCTTTTTTCTAGTCTTGTGCTCAACTCAATTGAACATCTTCTTATGTGGTGCTTATTTGGTGCTAGATCAAATATTCACCTTTTTATCATAGGTTTATTCAACATGCACATGTTGCACTAGATAAAATTTATGCACCCATAACTTAGATGTCTGGCCTCATGCACTTGGTGGTGCAAGTGATCGAATCATCTAATTGGAATTATATGAAAAGTATGGATCTAAAGTTCTTTCAGACACTACACCCCACTTAATACTACTATATAAGGGGGGTTTATCTTGTACCAAATTTTATTAAGGTTAGTATTCTTCCAATCTGACCATTGACCAAAAAGTTATAAGTTCTTTGGCATGCACACACCAACCTACTACCTATATGGCTTCAAGTGGTTGCCATTAAAATGCCCAAGAAGCATTTCTCTAGACAACATGCATAAATTTCATGCACTTGTTTCCAAAATATGGTGGATGATATATGAACCCATCCACTAGATCTATAACTTGCTTGGGTACTTAAATTATTTTGAATCATAGAGCAACACCATGGATCCCTTAGTTAGTACCTTATGCTTGATGTGATTATCATACCATTACTTTTGGCAATCTTTCTCAATATATTAGCTCCACTTAGCTTGGGCATGCATCTCATCCAAGCATTCCAAATATTCTAGCATTACACCTAGAGATTATTGATTGTTCTAGTATTCAATTCATGCAATACATAAGAAAGACACTAAAAATTCCATGGGTAACATTGCTTTGATGCCAAACACTAATTGGAATGGTTTAGCCTTGTTCAAGTGCTTTTAAGTGATGTGATATGCCTAGAGTACTGAAATAACATGGTCATCTTAATCCTTGTGAATAATGTCATATATTTGGGTGAGGCACATTTCCAAAATTTTGTTAAATGTTTCATTTTTGTCTTTGGCTTGGGGTTGATACAATGTGGTATTTTGGTGTGCCACAATATATTTTGTGAATAGGATGCACACACTCTCATTGATAAAATATGTGACCTGATCATCAGTCAAACTCATCAGACACCCATACTAGCTTATGATGTTCTCCCATATGAAATGCATGGCTATTGTGGCTATACAGTCCTTAGTTAACATGAATTTAACCTACTTTATGAAATAGTCCATGGATGCTAGAATATATCTATCACTAATACACCTTGTTATGAGAGTGATCAGCCCAACAAATTCAATGGCCCATTTTTTGAATGGTGCTTGGCCAAGGATGGGAATGAGAGGTATCTCATCCTGATGGTTGGGTTTCTCTATGCACTGGTATACATCATATGCCTTGGAATAATCCTTGGTGTCATGGAATAGGTTTGGATGCCATAACCCTACTCAATACCTTGCATGCCATTCCATCACTAATGTAATGACCTCCTATGATTCCTTCATGCACCTCTTAAAGGATGGAATCCCTTTCATGTTCCAAAACACAATGACACAAGACTTCATCCCTACCTAGTTTATAGATCTCACCTTTGATGAGTTAGAAGAGGGAGGCACAAATAGAAAGCTATTTCTTTTCCTTGTTGGATATGGTTTATGGTGAAGAAAATGAAATTAGGAATGCCTCATTCTCTACTAAATCTTCAAGAATGTGTTGAACCCTGTATAGCTACACATCTGGTATGTCATTCTCAATTGGCATCATCACATCACCAGAGTTGATCTAGGACAAATGGTCTCGGCCCAAGTTTTAATTTCTAATCTTAACCATAATAGAAAATTGGAATTCTTGGAAGAGAACAACCCATTTGCATATTCACCCATGCAAGATAGGCTTGTTCACAAATTACTTCAATGCCTCATGATCTATGAAAAATATGAATGGGTTTGCCAGTAGATATTATCTAAATTTTTGCATGGAATAGAAAATTTACAAGGCCTTGCACTTAGTTGTGGTGTAGTTCTACTTAGCTTGTATCAACTTTTTGCTTTTGAAGGATATGGGGTGGTCCATCTTGCCTTTTCCTAGTTGCACCAATATGGTGCCAATAGTGGAACCTGAAGCATTGACATGGACATGGAAGGGAGTCGTCTAGTTGAGAAATTGGAGAATTGGCATGTTGGCCAATTTTAGCTTTAGTGTATCAAAGGCCTCTTCTTATACCTTACCCTAGTATAATGGCCCATCTTTGTGCAAAATCTCCTTTAGTGGTGTTATGATTTTGGCATATCTTTGAATGAACTTCCTATAATAGCCATAATGGCCTAGGAAGGTGTGCAAATATTTTTATGTTAAAGGTGTCTGGATTTGAATTATGATGGCTATCTTTACTAGGTCAACCAGCAAACCATCCTTGTAGATGATGTGCCCAAGCAATGTCCCAAAAAAGAGTTATGAAGATGCACTTTTTTAGGTTCAAAGATATTTGGAGCTATTTACACCTTTTAAACATGAGGTGTAGATTATCATGGTGGTCTCTTATAAGACCATACATAGTCCAATCATCAAGGTACACCTAGAGGAATTTATGGATGAATTCCTTAAAGGTGATGATCACTACCCTAAAGAATATGGCTGGTGCATTCTTGAGCCCAAAGGGCATCATGTTATATGAAAAACAACCCCATTCAGTTATAAAGGTTGTTTTGGGCTTATCTTCCTCAATTTTCACCTAATGGTAAATTGATAATCCATCAATGAAAGTATAAATCTCATAGCCTACAACTCCATCCGAAACCTCATTAGTGAGTGGGGTTAGAAATAGATCATTGATGCAAGTGGTATTTAACATTCTATAATCAACACAAATCTATATGTGTCCATCCTTCTTGATACTGATGACCATTAGGCTTACCCATTTAGATTATTTTATTAGATAGATAACATCAACTACTAAAATCCCATCAATATTTATCTTTAATTTAGCATAGAGTTTTGGGTTCATTTGATATGGGTGCTTCTTAACTGGCCTTGCACCATCCACCAACTTTATGCTCATTTTCCCAAGTGAAGGGTGCATACCATTCATGTATTTATATCTATACGGGAAGAGGTCCTATAATTCCCTTATAAGATCAATAATTAACACCATTTCTAACTCAAACTAGTAAGAACCTATAGTGATTATCTTGGGCTCACCTTCTACACTGATGTCTACTTTGGTGGTCTTGAGTGGTGCACAATAGGGTTCATTCTTTGCTTGATGAGAATCCTCAATCTGCCTTATTCCTTTAGTTGTCTCAACCCAAAGATGTTTTGGGTCTCCATCCTCTAAGGAGTTGTCATCCATGAGGCACATGATTTTTTATCTTCCTATTAGAGCCTTCTAATTGTGCTCTTTTCAGGTCTTGTCATCTTCTTCACTGGAGTCACTATTGAGCACCTTTTCTCCAAATAAAGTAGGGAGTGCTAGTCCATTCTCCCTAGATATTTACCTTATGTACTCTTATAATATTGTAGTGTCCTCAAACATTTACCTATGGATGACTCGTAATGGCTCCACTAGCTCCAAATTCTATGAAGAGAAGGAAAAAGTGTGCATGAACCTTTTCTTGAGTAATTCCTAGTTTCCTATCTCATGATGCATCTCATTTACAATGTACTATGCCCATGCCCATGTTATTAGGGTCTTGTAAAAGGCATGAACCCACAACCTTTTTAGCACATTCTCTCTATAGACTACCCATGTTTCCTTTCATAGAGAAACATGTGTAATTAGGTCTAAATCACCATTTTAAGTAGGGATGTATAGATCTTTGTTGTTTTTACCAAACCTGGTGCATATTTCTATTTTTACATCATGCTGAGTGGGCAATTTAAGTCTTTATGTAACCTAAAAACAAGTGGTATTAATCTTCAAGGTGTACACTAATTCCCCATCTAATTAATTTCTTTTGGGATGTAAGCTTTAATGTCTTGGATGTATATTTTTATGGGCTAGTCCCCTTCATACTTTGGTAGTGCTGCAAGCTTCCCCTTACTAAGATGGAGTACCTTATTTTCCCTTATTTTGGCACAAGGGATCAATTTATTTTGAATTCACCTGATTCTTATCATCCCTATCTTGACTGGTCTTAATGACATTGTATGCACTAGGAAACATCTCTACCTAGTGAATTCATAAGCCTCTTCAACCCATCACTCACAAGCTACATCAGTTGTATCAGAAGCTAATTATCTATCTTCTCATATGAGCATGTGTTAGTCATTTGGTTTGAGCCTCTCAAATCCCTATACTATCATATTATAGATGTGGTTTATATCATCCTCAAGGTCAACACTCTCTATGTATGGGGGTCCTTGATCATCTAAGAGGGGGATCACCAGATTTTCCTTTCCATGATCAAATTTCATATAACACTTCTTGAAGTGCATGTCTACATTATTGGAATAGCACCATGGTATTCCCAAAAACATTGAGTAGTTATCCTTCTTAGCTATCTTGATGATCTCAAAGTTAGTGTGGAATTCAGTTCCCATGATGTCTACAATAGTGCCCTTTAAGATTCACATAGGTTGAATGTAAGTGTTATTTCCCATGAATAACATGTGAGGGGATGGCTTTAAGTGGGGTCACCCCATATTTTCCCATACATTTTTGGTTAGGATGTTGAAATTTATGCCTGCGTCCACTAGTACATCACAAACTAATCATCCATTAATGGTGGCATCTATCAATAGTTCTTGGTCATAATAACCATTATGATTATGCCTAACCTCATGCACCCACTCCATATATGATGATACAACTTTTATCATTTGAGGTGAAATCTCCTATACTAGTTCTAATCTTGCATGCTTATAGAGTAAGTCCCTTAATAGGGGAAGCACCCCTTCATTCTATAGGAGGCATAAGATCTTGGTCAATTCTTACTGTTTGACCTCTTGATGGTCTTGCTTCTTGTGTTAAGTGGTAGCCTTTGCCTCCAAGTCTTTTACCAACTAAAGTTCACCCTAAAAATCTTGAATTACACTCATAGCCTATTGTAGAAGTTATTTTTAGCATGTAAGGTTAGGGTATGGTGTAGTTTTGGGTTCCACTAACGTTATGCAGTCAGTGTGGCTTGGTCTACCATATTCCAGGCATAGGTCTTGGTGTGGTCTAGAGGGTACCTGAGTGGTGAACCTACTTCTTGTAGTAGCTTGTACCTTTGGTGGATCCTTACAAGTCTACTAGGGATTAGGGGTCCACTTATTTGCCTTGAATTCATGCCTAATCATCACAATTCCTCTATCTATGCCAAGTTGTCCTTGGATTAGTTTCTTGTATAGATCAAGATAATCCTTGACTATAGGTGGCCCTTGATAATATCCACATGTTGGATGTGTGGGGAAGTCATGCTGATAGTGCTCAGTCAGTCCACACTTATAACATGATCATGGAGGGAATATTTTTCCACCATGTCCTCCTCATCTGTGCACACTTCTTTGGTTCCCATAACCCATGTTGTTCTATCTATAGCCTTCATTTCCCTAACCTACTTGGCTTCTATCTAAATTAATTACCTACCTTGAACCTCTTTCCATGTTCTAGTGCATCTCATTAATGACCTTATAGTCTAATATTGAATGTGTGTACACATCATACATCTTTCAATAAATCATGGTATTTACTTGGCCAATGCACTGCAATAGGGGTAGTTTTAAGAGTCATGCACTCTATGACAAAACTTATAGTTGAAGAGTAATGCACAAACATTATTTCATAGGAAATTATTATTATTATGCCCCTGCATGTCATAATCTATGTACCAAAACCTATCGTGAGTGGCATGCACCTACCTAGCAGTCAATTTCTATAGTTGTGAGGCCATTGAAGTAATCTACACCTCTATGAATAGATTAAATCTAGTATTGGTGCTACTTACTACTTTAGCCTAAAACATAGCTTCAAATGCTTCATGAGGTTCTATGAATGTCTTCATGGATAATGCATGTCTAAATGGTACTAATAGACCACCAATAAACCATTATTCATGTTGGGAGGGGTAAATGTCATATGAGAGCTTTAAGAGTAGAGTTTTAAATCATAGATCATACAAGTGAATGCTCTTAGTTAATCCCTATCTGATCTCTTTGAGTATCATGATGCTCTATTACTAAAACTAAGGGATGTCAAACTCTTTTAGGAAGGGTTCCTTTAGTACATCATAGTCAACCATGGCCTAGTTCACATCAAACTTCTGATACCAAGTATAGGTGAAATCTAGTAGAGTGGTCATGAATTGGGTTGCCTTATACTTGAGATTAGTGATGCCCTAAACAAACCATTATAATTCACACTTCAACAAATGTTATATAGTGTTTTCAACTCCATGATACTTAGGTAAGTGCATGGCCCTCTCGTAGTATATCTACTAAGGAGGTGGCATAGGGTTCTAATGCACTTGTCCTCCTTATATCTATATTAGGGGTGGCCCTCCAATGCCTCCACTAGTAGGGTTGAGCATTGACCCTAACAGGGTAGGATATGTGGTAGAAATTGATGGTGTTGCCTCACTTCCTTATGGCATGGTACCGCTTCTTATAGGTTTCTTCCTAACTAGCATAGACATCCTCTGTATGGGAATACTTTCACTTATGTTCATGGATCCTAGAGTGGCACTTTATAGGTTTTCCATCCTATTACTTAATTCCTCATAGGGGATTACCTAATCAATCATAAATTCTTGGCTCAAATTTTTCATGCTATCAAAGTCTAGGTTGATAACTAGGTTAGTTATCATTCTTTTATCTACTGGTTGAGGATTTAGTGTATGATAATGTAATTCTAGTCTAAAGTGGGTATGTGCTTTGAGCACATTTTCAAGCACCAATTCTTAAAAAAACTCACTACATCCTACACTTAATGGCTAAGTTTTATTACTTGGTTCCTCCTCTCTCTCTTTTCACTACTACATCTCAAGATATCCTTCCCCATGCCCTTCCTATTCACTAAGAGTCCTCTCGACACTTTCAAGTTCTAGATCCTTCACCAGCTATCACCCACACTTTACATAGTTTAACCTCTAGAGATCTCAAGTTTCAAATTGTTTTTCCTCTTCCATCACAACTTAATTATTCATCCCCTCCTTTACCTTTGTACTTTCTCATACGTACAAAGATTTTAGCCTTTCATTTTCATGATATCTATACCATAATACACAAATAACTTTTAAAATTTAGTGTCAAGCCCTCTTACAAATGCACCCTTTTATTCATGAAGAAATTCATATTTGGCTTCTTTAGGGCATTAAAAGGGTGACATTGTAAACTCTAATATGTAATTGTTTAGTACATCATTCCACCATTTGTCCATAATATGCAACCAAACCTCATTTAAGTTTTCCAACCTTTCTTGCTGCTCTATGGTCCACCTAAGGTGCTGGTCATAGATACACCTTCTATTGGTAGTATCACCCAATAACCACTGTAACACATGTTTAGGTAACTTGTAAAAGAACACCTATTAAATAACATTGTACATGTTTATCTATACCCACTTTTGTAGCTCTTATTCTTCATATTTAGGATGGTTTTATGTGAACTTATCTTCAACTTTCTCTAGCCAATGCTTGATATTCTTAGTGATAGTCAGAGCATCATTATATTATACCATTATGGAAAAAAAATTTAACACATACCATAAATGGAACCAAAATGTTGTAGTAAAGTTTCACCTTAGGGGTTTTTGTGCTTGATCCCACACTTAGCCATCAAGCTAGGATGAAACTTGACTTGGGGGGCTAGGTGATAGGGATAAAGGGGTCTAATAGACAACATTTATTAAAATTATAGTTATACCATCACTTCTACACATGGCATGAACCTTTTACACTCACTTAAAGCACAATAATGAAGGGATCATATATATGTTGGGTTAGTCATGACATGGTGCAACTAGGGGTTCAAGGGACTTAGTAAAATTTAAATGTGGTTGTTATTCTCTAGGTGTTAAACCTTTCATGATGAGGCCCACCAAGGGTAAACCTCTTCATGGGTATAGTGGGTTCATTCTAGATAATGATATTGATACATGATCTAAGGACAAAGTGTCTTCTCATTCAACACTATGGTACTACAAGGTGGTAAAAGTTGTGAAGAGGCACACTGGCACCATTAGTGACTTGGTTAGATCCCTATGTCTAAAATATGAAAGAATTTGGTGAACCAAATTTACATGAGTTAGTCCCTATCTATAACACCCTATTAACTTGTAAAGAACAACTTACTCCATATCTTCTAGATCTATTCTCATTAGCTGAAACAGTAGAGTCCTTGGGAAAATACAATGCAATGTTATCTCTACTATACTTTTTAGTGGCTCACAAGCGAGCATGAGCATACATTAGATATCTTATAACTAGAGTGTAGAAGAAAATATTAATGCTATCTCTCCATTTTTCCAAAGCTTCACTATTAATTTCTTCCCTTTTCTCCTCAAACTACTCTCCTTTATAGACAAGAGTTGTCTTCTGCCAGACTAGAGGGGCACGTGTTGAGTGACAAGGTATCTTAGGACTATCAATGCCATAATGTTGTATAGGTCAATGTGTGTGTTCTACATGTAGAATTATCCATTGAGGTCACTTTCCCACCTGCTTCACTCTCTTAGCATTCATTCACATTAAACCACCTCATAGAAAATCTATCAAGAACATCTCTAAACCAAATGGTTGGTTCTCAATTGCCCGCTAGGTGGCACAAGGTTCATGAGGACTCCTATAGATGAGCTCCCAAAATTTACAAAAAGGGGGGTTGTGCAGCTATCTCAAGGTTGGCCATGTTACAAGGTTTGAAAAATTGACATGTACATGTACTTAGCAAAAAATGGGGGCCCAACACATCATTAAACAATAGCTAAATAAAATGATTGATAATGATGTCATTTTTCTTGTAAAATATTTTGAATGGGTAGCTAAATTAGTATGAGTTAGAAATAAAAATGGTGATATTATATTTAGTGTTGATTTTAGGGACTTGAATAAGGCTAGTGTTAAAGATAATTTTCCCTTACTAAGTATAGATCAAATTTTACAAGTTACAAGGTCTAAAATGATGTCATCATTACATGGAGTTTTTGGTTATAATCAATTTTTGTAAATCTTGAAGATAGACATAAAACAAGTTTTACTACTCTTAGAGGAACTTTTTCTTACAATAAAATTTTATTTGGATTAATGAATGTAGGAGATACTTTTCAAAGAGATATGTATGTTGCATTTGATGAATTAATTGACATTGTTATTTAGGTCTATCTTGATGATCTCAATGTTCATTTAAAAATATGTAAAAAGCATTTAGATCATCTTTGTGAAGTTTTCACAAGATGTAGAAAGTATGGCATTTCTTTAAATCTAAAGAAATAAGTTTTTGGTAAAACTAAAGGTAGATTATTAGGACATATAATTTTTAAAGATAGCATTTCCATAGATCTTAAACACATTAAAGACATTAAGGAATTACCTCCTTCTAAAGATCAATCTAGTTTAGGATCTTTCTTGGATAAAATTAATTTTTTTAGGAAATTCATGTCTGATTTTGATGATAAGTCTAATCCTCTACAATTATTACTTAAGAAAGATAAATCTTATACTTGGGATGAATATGGTAATTTAATATTTAATAAAATTAAATATGCCATTATAAGTGCTCTAGTACTTGCTAAACTAGATTTAACTAAATCATTCATTCGTTATGTTAATGTTATTAAAAAAGAAATTGGAGTTGTTATTATGCAAGAATTTGAAAATAATGATGAAAAACCAATTTTTTATATGAGTGAAGTATTAAAACATGTTGAAACTAGGTACCCTCTTATTGATATTTTTTTTCTCTTTAGTTTCCTCTTTAATCAAATTTCATTAATTTATTAATGGGAAGAAAGTTATAGTATGATCTAATGTACCTATTGTATCTTATATTTTGAAACAACCAACCATTCAAGGAAGGCTTGAAAAATGGATATTATAAATTCAAAAGTTCAATCTCGAATTTGAAACTTCTAAGATAATTAAAGCTAATGACTTGGTGAAACATTTAGCTAAAAATGCTTTTTCAAGTATTAATGTTTTAGTTTTGTTAGATGATGATAATTTGAATGCAAAGCCTCACTTAAAGACTATAAAAATATCTAACTTTTTTTAAAATTTAAATTATGATCTTGAAATGAGTGAATGGAATTATATGCTTTCTGAAGATTATTGGAATCATGACTTAGTCTTTTACTTTCAAAATCAAGCTTGTCCTCATAATTTTGATGAGAAACAAAGACATTCTTTATGCTTAAGAGCTTTAAATTTTTATTCATAATATTTTTTTTTTAATCAAAATAGAGATGGTTTTTTATTAATGTGCCTTACACATGACCAAACGTAAAAAGTTCTTGGGGGTTGTCATGAAGGAAATGATGGTGAACATTATGCTAAAAAAACTATTGCTTATAATATTTAATGAGTATGTTATTATTGGCCAACATTATTTCAAGATTCTTTTAAGTTAGTTCATTCTTGTATGCTATGCCAATTATTTTTTGGTAGAGATAAGTTACTTGTAATGCCATTAAATTATGTGATACCTAAAAAACCATTCATAAAATGGGGTATTGATTATATTTTTGATATACACCCACCTTCATCAACTTTTAAACACTATAAAACCATATACTATGGTTCTATTGTTTTACTAACCCTTAGACCACCCCTTGATCCCCTTGGGACCATTTTCCTAATCATTTACCCCATCGATCATTAGTGGAAATGGCTAAATCTAGCTAATTTTGACTATGTCCCTTTGATCATATGTGATTGTTAGCCCTCGACTGTGTGCGATGGTCAACCCTTGATCGTGTGTGATGATTAGCCCTTGATAACCACCAATGGTCACCTATCAATTATTGATGGTCAACCCTCAACCATCATCAATGATCACCTATCAACCACTGATGGTCAACCCTCAACCATGTATGATGGTCATCCCTCAAATGCCACCTAAGATCACCTATCGACCATTAATGGTCAGCACTTGAATATCAATGGTTTGACCCTAACCACCTCAAGAGTTAACTAAAACTCAAATTCTAGCTCACTTTTTTATTTATAGCTATTTGATCTACCATTCACATGATCAATACATGATTAGGATAAATTTAGATAGTTTATTAGGTAGCTTGTTAAACTCTTTTTTTCACCACTCCCTTTCCTATATATGAAGATAAAAATAAGAGGTGAAAAGGAGAGAACTTATGGGGGCATCAAAGGAAAGAATAAAAAGAGGCAAGTGTAGGATATCAGAAGCTTTCCAACTCCAGGACTTCTTAAATCCATCAACTATCAACCAAAATCTAAGTATATTGTTATTTTTTTAAGTTTTAGTTACTTAGTCTCAACATTTATGCAATTATATATATTACCTCTTCCACTAGAACATCTTTTGACCATTCTTAATGACTTAAGTATCAAACCCTTACCATTGATATCTGTAAGGCTCTCTCTTACCCTCATGACTATTAACCAACCTCCATCAACCTATAAAACCTTTATATAACCAACCCATAAATTATTTTGTCTATAACAAATAATTTATCCAAATCCATAAGGATCGATGACATTCACCCTTAATTATAGTGGTCACCTATCAACCAGTGATGATTAACCCTCAATCATATGTGATAGTTAACCCTTAACCATCATCGATGGTCATCTATCAACCACAAATGGTTATCGATTGAATACATGTGATAGTTAACTTTTTACTACCACTGATAGTCACCTTTTGATCACTGATAGTCATCCCTTGATTTCATGTGATAGTCAAACCTTGACCATCATCGATAGTCACCTATTGACCACCATTGATGGTCACTTGTTGACCACTAAAGTTTAGCCTTGACCATCGAGGTCACTATGTAAATCATTTTAATCAAAATAGAAAGATTTAAACACCTTAAAAACTCAACCAAAAACCCTATTTAATCATCCATGTTACTCTATAGAGTTAAGAATAACAACCTGACCATACCTGAACCACACCTTGATAGTTTAATATTTCTTTTAATGTTATTTTGTTAAAATGCATTATTTATTGAAAAGTATTTTTTTTATTTTGATTGAGTACTTTCATTTATGTTATGAAACATATTTTATTATCAACTTTATCAACATTAACTTGTCTTAAAAGTTAGATTGATAGCCTCCAAGGAAGTCATGTACTTTTTAAATCTAGCTTGCTAGCCAATCCAACCACCTACCTAACTAATCGACCATTTTATATATTTTTTCTTATATTTAGTTCATCCTCCCAAGATAAAGAAGAGTATCTAAAAATATATATATTATGAAGCACAAATCACACCCAGGTTCGACTAACCTTACCCTTCTTTCAAGTCTTACATCTTTCTTCTTAGAAATACAACAAAATTTACATGAAATATTTTGGCATGCTCAGTGGGACCCTTAAGTTTTCTTGGGTTCATTAGTTGCATTTAGATTGTTTTTATTTATTATTTTATTCTCATTTAAACAAAATCAAAATTTATTTTAGGCTTAAAATTAACCTTTCATACATTATTTGCTTGCATGATTAGCTCACTAATTTAACAATTTTGGGAATATTGGTGTACTATTCCTAATTTAGTCAAAGGGTATGAATATTAAAATTAGTAAATAAATATATAATAATTAAGTTACTAATTTATGTAAATTAATTGTAATTTTAAATTTTATAAAAATAGAAATAAGGAGAAAAACAAAACTTAGTTGGAAACTGATTGATTTGATCGAGACAGAGGCTGGAATTCACTTTTTAAGACTAAGACACTATCACAAATTGAGATCTAAAATTAATCTTATGATTAGATAGGATTAAAAAAACTATACATTAGTGGAACTAGTTCTATAGTCTACCTCTACTACTATTGTCATGAGGATATGAGATTTCTAGGTTTTGTTCGCTATGTCTGTGTAACCCCATCTATAAAGTTTTGGTAGTTGGAAGTTTATATAGCTCCTTGTAGAGTATATTCTTTCCTAAAATCCTATATTCAATTATGATTCAACCAATTTTGAGAAATATGGGGGGTTAATGTGTGTAAGATGCACTAGACATGCTTCACACCCCATGTGTGGGCACACTACCTACATACAAATACTCTGAAGAGGGATCAATTCATATGTAGTTGTCTCATTTGATGTGATTTTATATATGAAGATGAATAATGATAAATTGGATGTGATTGATGTGTTTAGGGATTGGTGTAATGATTTGAATGAGTTTTTAAGTGTGTTGACTGGTTGTATGAAAAGAATAGGGAAGATTACTTCAGTAGTCTTGCTTGCTTAGTGATATTTGCCAACCCTTTCCAAATGATCTTTGAATAGGATTTTATAGGGATCTATTGGTCATGGGTTGAATATACTCATATTAGGATAACAAGGATAAGGATTGGGAATTAGAAGAAATTGACTATTGGGGACAAAAATAGGCTTAGACAATAGCATCAAAAGCAAATAGTAGTGGCACCAGTTCTATAGTCTAAGTGTGGTACTACTATTATAAGTAGATGGGACTCAGGGGGATTGATTTTTATTAGAAATAATAGTTTGGATGAGATGAGACTAAGTCTAGAAGACTATGGATGACTAAGAATCAATCAAAATAATCCTAAGAGGGTCATGAAAGCAAACAAGAGAGATCTATGGTTTGGGTGTCATTAGCCATGTCAAGTTACCAGTTTTTCCATTTTATATGACTACATTTCCCCCATTTATTATATTGATGTAGCAAATAAAACTACTAGGATGAAATAAAAATAAAAAATGTATCTAAACTTACCTGCTAGGGTGAAGCTCATGAAGTTGTGTGATGCTAGGTGTGTAAAGAGAAAACACATTGTGAAGTATGAATCTATAAGAAAAATAAAGAGTAGATAAAAGTTTATTAGATACACTATATCTACAATAATAATATATAAAAGCTGGGTAAGAGAGAGAGCAAGATAAATTAATACACCTCATCAAATATGTGGACCAATGCAAAACTTGTTGTGATGTTAAGTGATATTGAATAATGTTGAATGTGTACTAAGCCAAAAATAATATTATGAATGGAACTAAGTATTTAATTCCCTAAGAGTTTCTCAAGAATGCAAAGGCTGGCCCTATAACTATATTATCACCCACTAAGTGAAGCTAAGTGATCATGTGTGTGTTGATCTATGTTTGGACTATGTGTCTAATCCCTTTAAATAGGTGGCTCAAGAATACAAAGGCTAGCTAGTCCTTTAGCTCCATCATTGCCACATGAAGTGAAGCTATGAATTGGTATGAATATGAAATGTATGTCATATGAGATGGATCCCATGAATGTACTATGATATGAAAATGTTGGAATGGATAGCTAAATGTATGCTATAAATGAGGCCACTCTTGGCCACACCAAAAGATGGAGATTAGGCTTGCATGAAATCCAATCTGAACTAGTGCACTAGGCTTGTATGAAAGCCACTCAAGAACTCTAGAACTTGGGAACTATGTAAGTTAGGATTTTATGAAATCCATTCCAAAATGATGCCAACCATCTATAGATGGAATAAGGAAAAAAACTATTGAGAATGCCTAGGTAATGTTAAATTTAGAAAGAATTGAAAACAAATGTGTCATGCACATTGCCCCTAATTACTGGTTTCTGAAACATGGATTTTGATATGGAAGTTATATCAACTACCTTTTTTGAAATTGGAAGTGATAACCATCATGCCACACATGATGCCCCCTATATCTAGATTTTTTGAGCAAAAGTGTACTGAAACTACTGAATCTAGTTTAAACTATAGCTGATAAAATTACAACTAAACTTACCTTTTTATTTTTTTATAAAAAATATAGTTTTTATACTATTTTGATAGGAGTGTCAAAAGTGGAAACTAGTGGAATTGACACTATTTTCCAAGTTTGGCACTATTTTCTAGGGATAAATCTAGTAATGGTTCTAGATTCTTGACTATCTGCCTATTCTATTTTGATTATTTTGATGTTTGGTTGTTATTTTGGGTGTTTTGAATTTTTTTATTTCAACTGTTAAGAGCTTTAATCTCTATGACAAAATCCCTATTTGTTTCCCCCTCTTCTAAGGGTAGGAATGAAGACCTTATAATGACTTCCCTAAGAATAAAGATCCCTATGGGTTATGCAACAAAGATACATGATATAGTAATCATAATCAACAAGATATCTCAAGATATAACATGATTTACATTGAGATATTGTTAGATCAATAAGGGTATGCCTAAATGGATATAACAATGTAAGAACTTGTGTAATATACTGAACTAAAAATGAAATTTTGGTTAGTTTTTAGTTGTTAGTTAGAAGAATGGAGCATGATGTCCATCATGGCATCTTAGAAAGCAAGATAAATGCATGATGTGAATCATGGAATTTCAAGAAATGAGAAGAAAACACGCAACAAGGACAAAATAAAAGAATCAAGAAGCATATAGGGGTGGCCCCAGGTCCAAAAAAATAAGGGATATGGGCACATGTCACTCAAACTAGAAAGTAAGCATACAAGGCATGTTCAAATGCCACATACACATACAACTAAAACAAGAAAAATTGGTGTTGAAGCCACAATCATATAAAGGAGTACAGGCAAAGGACATTGGAAAATTTCCTAAGACACACACATGAATATAAGAAAAGGACATTAGAAAATGTCCTAAGGCACATACAAGAGACAAACATGAACTAAGAAATGCAAATAATCTAGTTATGCTAAGAAAGAAAAGAAAGCATATAATAACTAGAAAATATAATCACATCTAACTAATCAAAGAAATAGGGAAAGTATGCAAGAAATGTTAGTACAAGACTAGGTATATGATAAAAAACACACAAGTTCTATATACTAGTGAGTGTCTATAGATTAATATCTGTAAGCAAGCAAGTAATGTACATGAACATGATAACTAGAATGTGTGGTTTAGGAATGACATAACCTAGATGGTGTAGTCATGTAAAAGATGCCCCCAATGTGTATGTATATCTATGTGTGTCTCAATGTAGAAGTAGGATTCCCCCTCAATGGGTAGAGTGAAGCAATCAAAGAGATGGATGTCACTACACACACTCAAAATAAGATCAAGTGAAGCATGCTAATGTAGATAAATCAATAAACAATAAGCATAAAACAATAAATGTAAGTCTAGCATAGTAATAGAAATGTAAAGCATGAATGATGCATATAATCACAATATTTTTGGTGTTTTTGAATGTTATTTATATGTATTTTTATTTTGAATTATTTTAATGTTTTTGGTATTTTTGATATATTTGAGCTATATACAATCAAGCATAAAAAACTATGTACATGTAATTGAAAAGGAACTATGTACAATCAATCATAAGATATGATGTGTAAGAAAAATGTGTGACATGACATATTATACATGAAATATATGTAAATGCATAATATTAATTGGATTTTTGGGTTTTTTTCCTTTGAGTGAAGCTAGACGATATACTTTAGGGATAATATTTTTGATAATGATATATGGATGTAGCTAATTTGGTTGGAAATTTCCTTTGGTTTCTTATTTGGGATTGACATTGCAAAGATTTTATTTAAGAATGAGATCATTAAATTTAGATTCTTTAGTGTGAACTCATTTGTTGTAAGATCATTGTTTATGTTTCTGGTAAATTTTGAGATGTTATGTTTCTTGAATGCATGTATTATCTAGTTGCTCGAGCTGGTGTAGATGTTTTTCATGATACTGGTCATTAGTGATAATACCTTTAAGTTAGACATGAAGAGATAGGATTTATAATTCCAATGGTAAAGTTTATTTTATACTATAAATGAGTGAATAATGAGTAGATCATATGGGTGTATAAATACTTATGTGATAAACCGATAAAGCAAAGACTAGTTAGTTATTCCAATCAACACCAAATTTTGTCACTATTTTTCTCAAAATGTTGTTTATGGTTTTATTGGTGGTCTTTGCTTGACCATTTTCGTATGGGTAGAATGGAGTGGATAATGTGTGTTTAATCTTGTATTTTGTGAAAAATTTCTTGACATTTTTATTCTTGAATGAGGTTCCGTTATTAGATATGATAACTGTGGGTAGGCCAAAGCATGAAATGATGTGGGTTGTGAGGAAACTACAAATGTTCTCCCACATAGTAGTTTGAAGTGGAATGGCTTCTACCCACTTGGTAAATTATTCTATAGTGGTGATGATGAAATTGTGCCCACTAGAAGATTTGGGGTTAATATTTCTAATAAGATCAAATCCCCATAACATGAATGGCCATGGAGAGATGATAAGTTGTAATTATTGTGAAGGTGCATGATATAAGTTACTATGTCATTGACATTTATCACATAACTTTACTTATTTTAAACATTCTTCTTCCATAGTGGGCTAGTAGTAGCCTTGTCAAAGTAATTTGTGGGACATGGCCTTTCCAATAACATGACCACCACACTTATTATTATGTATCTATGTAAGAGCAATTTTGGATTCTACTAAGGTCAGGCATCTAAGTAATTATCCATAAAATGATCATTTGAAAAGGTCATTGTCAATGATTATATAATGGAGTGCTTGTTTCTATAGCTTAAATTTGTCATTTCATGAGGTGTCTAATGTAATAGATTTGTTGAAGAAGTTATAGATGTCAAAGAACCATTATAGAGTGACTAAACTGTGTGTAGTGGCTAACATAGATAATGCGATCAGATCTGCATTGGATATTGATGGTGATTTTAATAGTTTAAGCATGAATATATATTGATCATAGTTTATGTGATAGTTTTCAAAGATGCAACACTTGACATTGCATCTACATGTTACTTATCTTTTCTTGGTATAATTTCTATGGAAAAATAATCAAACTATGATGATAAACATTGTACCATGTTATTATATGGGATAAAATGTTCTTCCTTTATTTGATAGACATAATTGACTTGGTTGACCACAAGTTGGGAATCATCGAAGACATGAATAAATTTTATTTGGAGGGATTGTGTGGAAAATAAACCTAAAATAAGTGTTTCATTGTCTATGGTGTTTTTAGTGTAGGAAAATCTTAATCAATATGCTATAGGGATTGTGTGACTAGAAGTATTGACAAAGAGAATGCCTGCCCCTACAATAGATGTGCATCGAGAGACATCAAAGAAAATGGTCCAAGTATCTAAATGAGTAGAATAAATAGTAAAATCATCTTTGAATGTGTAATTGAGAGGGTCAATATCCAAGAGTGGTGATGCTACCAAATGATCTACAATGATTTGGCCCTTTATTGAATTTTAGAGAACTATCTTTAAGTCAAACTATGTTAATAACATAACCCATTTCACTATGTGACTAGAAAGATGTGGTTTTACCATGAGGAAATTCAAGGGGTTTGATTTTTTGATAGCCTAAGTTTTGTTATTGACCATGTAATGCTGAAGTTTTTGTGTGGCAAAAACTAAAGCTAAACATAGTTTTTTATTGTAGAATAATGTTTCTAATAATCAACCAATGTGCAATTGATGTAGTAAACTGCTCACTCGATGTGTTAATCATCATGTTGTGATAAGATTTATCCTAATGCATGATCCATTACTAAGATATATAGTAGGAAATATTATCAGGGATAGGTGGTACTAAAATAGGTGGATTAAGAAGATATTGCTTGATTATATTGAAGTTGTCTTGACAAGCTCGGTCTTAGATAAATTTTATACCTTTCTTTAATAATCATGTTAATGATTGAATTTTATCAGCAAGTTGAGTTACAAAATGGTGTATTTCTTGAATATTTCCTTATATATAATGAAGTTGTTTTGAGTTTATGGGAGGTGGCATATTGATAATTACTTTGACTTTCTTAGGGTCAACCTCTATGCCACACTAAGAAATAATGAAACCCAAGAGTTTGCCTGATGTAACTCTAAACACACATTTCTTTGGTTTGAGCCAAACATTATATTTCTTGAGTCTTTGAAATATTTTTCATAAATCAATAACATGATGTTTTCATTGTTTGTATTTAACTAATATATCATTGACATAATCCTTGATAGTATGGTGAATCAAATCATGAAAGATATGTGTCATGGTATGTTGATATGTGGCTCTCACATTTTTTAATCCAAAAGGCATGATAATATAAACAAAATGTACCCCAAGGTGTTGTAAAATATGTTTTCTCCCTATCTTTGTAAACGATCTTGATTTGGTTGTATCCAGTGAAGACATTCATAAATGATAATATTTCATAATTGATTGTGGAATCAACAACCATGTCGATATTAGGCAAGGGGAAATCATCTTTTGAGAATGCTTTATTTAAATCTCAAAAATCAAAACAACACCTAATTTTCCCATTAGGTTTTAATATAAGGACTATGTTGGAAATCCATTTAGGGTGTGTTACTAGTTGAATGAATCTAGCATCTAAAAGGTGATGGATCTTGTCTTTGACGAAGAAAGCTACCTTAGGATGCATTTTGAATTTTTTTTTGTTTAACTAATTTAGCATCTAGGTATAAGGGAATCCAATAGATTGATATAGATGTATCAATTTCTGGCATATCTAAGTAAGACCAAGCAAATAGTTCTAATAAATTTATTGAATATTGAAAGATATCTATATCTTCTTCCTTTTGTAGGGTAGTGGCTAATAGAATAATATGGGGACCTGGTCAGTTCCAAAATTGAAATTAATTATTTCTTCATTAAGAAATGTGGAATGATTGAGTGCATTAGGAGTGGTAGGAATAGTATCATCTAAATCAATTGTTATGTCCATGGGAGAATCTAGGATTTCCCTAAAGTATGCATGAACATTTATGTGATGAGGAAATCTATTTTTATGATAGCAAGATGTAAGGTCATCATATTCTTAGAGAAACTATAGCAGGGATTCATCATTGGAGAATTCATCTAATTTAAACATGTCTAGTGAGGTTGAGTCATCAATGAGATTAGGATAGATCAATGATACTGTTGAAGTATGATTAACAGTGTGGTCTATTGGTGTAGTGGGTGGACAAAAATTTATATGTTTTGAAGTGGTAGAAGAAGGATGATTATGAAGATAGGTAAGTTGATATCCTAGCCCTTGTGTTCCATGTTGTGTAGATGCCTCAATGGATTGATGATTCCTTGTTTTTGATTTCCTAGACCTTTGCCATGATATCCCATTTTATTAATATATTTAAGTGTAAAAGGAGGTAAACTAGTGAATTGTTATCAGTGGTATTATGGAACTTGGAGTTTGTTGATGGGTTGCATAGTCTGAGGGTACATTATGAATAATGGGTTGTGTAGGTAAGTGGCTAAGATTGTAGTAAGAAATATAATTTTATGGATTTTAGGAAACTTGGTAGTATTTAAAAGTTTTGTTATCTATTGGGCATGTGTAGATGTAGCCTTTATGACTAAATTTTAGACAAGCATGGAGTGTAGAAGGGACTGTATGCATATCATGAATCCATGGCTGACTAAGTAATAAATTATAGTTGAGGTCATTTGGCATGACTTAGAAAGTATTTGGTAGTGTCTTAGGACCTAAGGTAATATTAAGTGTTATTTCTCCCATGAATTTTCATGGGATGTTGTCAAAACATGTGATGTTCATGTCAGAGTGGTCTATATCTTGAGGTTATATATTAAGACATTTAATAAAAGAAATGTTGCAGATGTTGAGTCCTAAACCATTATCAACTAACACTCTTTTTACCCCCACATCATTAATTATCAATTGACTATATAGAATTAGATGTTGTTCAATGACGTGTTATGAGGGTAAATCCTCTTTCTCAAAGGAAATATGCTCTTCAGTCCATTGCATTGTCTTGAGGATAGATGCAACATAAGCTAGTTTGGTTGAAATGGGAATTATATTATTGTGAAGGGATACATACAACACGTCTTTGTAAACATTTTATTGTTGAAGAATCTTAAGAAAAAATAAATATTTTGAGGGGTGCTAACCTGAGTGATAAAGTTATAGTCATAGGTATAATCAACCTACCTATCTTCATAAACTTGGGTGATAACATGGACCGCATGATCTACTATAGGCATAAAACTGGTAGTAAGTAGGTGTGGGATAAGAGCTATATGTACCAATTTTGAAGGGAGGAGGGATAGATATAACCACTAGTGTTTGCTCATGTCTAGTAGTGATAGGGAGATACTCAAAAGTAACCAATGAGTTATATGCATGTAGGCAGAAAGCACAAATGTGGAGTAAAATGCATGAAATTTTAGTAGTGAGTTATACAATAATATGTTTATAAAAAAAAATCCACAAGAGATAGAGAAAGTAAGGGATAGAGAACATGTATTTGTACATAAATGTATAGAAAATTGTCACATCAATGATAAAATTTCTAACATGTTTTGCATGATAAACTTGAAAATATTTCCATATGAGAGATAGAAATTAAGGGATAAATAACATGTATTTGTGCACAAATGTATAGAAAAGTGCAACATGAATCTTAAAATTTCTAACATGTTTAGCATGATAAACTTGAAAATCTTTCCATATGTGTGATAGAGAGTATGCAAAAGGAATATTGAAATTTTGTGCATTTTTAGCCATGAATTTTTTAATATCATTACTTATTATAAAAAATAAGCATGAAATGCAAAGAATAAATCTTTGTATTAACATATGGTAAACTTCATCATTCATGTGCATGATAGGACCAATGATTGTCTCTTGTTATTTGCAAGAAATGTGAGAAAAATTTGTAAATAAGTGAGATCCATTTTGTGTAATTTGATTATAGATGAAAGGTAATATCTCACAATAAATCAAACCTAGTGTATGCATCTAGGGTTTGAAAGATGATTATTTTGATAAATTACTATGAAATTTTGAAATTGAAAGTGGATTTCTGAGTTAGATATGCAAGTAAAAAATCAAAAATTTATTGGGAAATTAGTGATTTAATGAGATCTAGTAAATGCAACTATGGTTTTGAAAAATAAATGTGTTTGAAAATTAATGTTAAAATTTACAATTTGAATGTATTTTTTAATTTAAATATGCTCAAGTATATGAATGAGCACCAACTCAAATTACAAAGTTCACAAGCACCAACTAGTAGGAGCACCAACCCCTTTGCCAAGAACCAACACAAAAACTATTTGTGAGCACCAAATCATAAGAGTACCAACCCCTTTCAAATATTTATGAGCACCAACCCACATGATCACCAACCCCTCTTATGTATAGAACACAACTATATCTCAATGTTGATTTTTCAACAAATGATAGAACTCTACTGTATCTCTTTCTATTCTCTCCTCTTTTCTTATACAAAATAATTACAAAACATGCACCCTTTTACATATTACAACTGGATTTTCAACCCTTTATTTATAGCTTTCCAAATGACCTTTGGCATTCAGCCTTTTTGACTCTTCACTCCTCATGGAAAATGGCACCAAACTTGTATGACCCTTCAAATCCTTGTATTTGAAAAGTCACATGGTGACCTTTCATGTTAAATTGAATCCTTTCCCTTTTTGTCTTTATCTTGGTAACCTTTCCAATTACTCAAAGTGTCCATTCATGAGAAATTGTACCCTTCCTCTTTTGTCTTCACTTGGTGACTCTTGGAATTCCTCAAGATGACTCTTCATGGGAAAATCCATCCCATTTCTCTTTTGTCTTTACCCCATGAATCTTTGACTTCTCCATTGACCCTCTTGTGAATTTTATGCAACCAAAGATATATTCATTAATATTCAATAAATATCAACAAATTTTATCCAAAATATTAACATTAAAAACACCTTTAGACAATAAATGCTATGGGGCCTTTATCACCAATGCTAGACCTTTGACATCAATGACAATATTTCCAAAAATATCCCCCTTTTTCATTGACGGTAACCAAAAAATAAAACTTCCACACCCTAAAACCTATAATGCACATGCCAACCTACACATACAATAACTCCCCCTTGCTGTAGCATTTTGTACCTATCCCTTGTACCTATTTTTGCACCTATTTCTACACCTATTCCCTGTATATATTCCTATACCTATTTATTATACATATTTATATTCTTCTCCCCCTTTTACATCAATGGAAAAAGGCCTATCCTAGAGATAACACTTAGCTCCCTCTCAATCGATATTGATCCGCAATGGTAGGAAGTAAAATAAATTACTCCCAACTTCTCCCATAGAAGCTCAAATGTGTCTTTTGGTAGTGCCTTTATGAAAATATATACAATCTATTCTATAATATTGATATATTCCATTTTAACCTATTTATCTACCACCTGATCTCTCAAAAAATGATATCTAATAGGAATATGTTCTATTCTTGAATGCATCATTGGTTTTTTAGAAATATTAATATCACTTGTGTTGCCACAAAAAATAGAAATAGGTTCATCATATTTTACCTTGATGTATTCTAAATTTTGCTTCATCCAAAGCACTTGAGTACAACACAACACTCCTATAATATATTTTGATTCATTTTTAAAAAGTGATACTGAGTTCTACTTCTTTCTTAGCCAAGATACTAATCTATCACTGAAGAAGAAAGCTCCTCCACTTGTACTCTTTATATCATATAAACAACATTCCCAATCTAAATCTATATAAGCAACCAAAGTGAAATCTCTACCTATGGTATACCACAATCTATAATCCAATGTCCCCTTGACATATCTAAATATTATCTTTACCAACTAAACATGACTCTCCTTCAGGGATGTTTGATATCTCAAAACCATGCCTACTACATGCATAATGTCTAGCCTTGAGATGTCAAATATAAAATACTACCAAGCATACATATATACAAATATTGATCTATAATAGGTGAATATTAATCCTTACTCACCTTGTTCCCTATACCCATTGGTGTGACAATTGGTGCACAATCCTCAAAACCAATTTTTTTCAACATCTCCTTGGCATATTTATTTTGAGCTATGAAAATTCCTTTTTTCGATTAAAATATTTGCAACCCTATGAAAAATGATAATTCTCCAAGAATAGACATCTCACATTATATTTTCATATTATCAAAAAATTCTTCTATCATTCTTTCAATATTACCTCTAAATATTATGTCATCAACATATACCACAACAATCAACTGATGCTCACCTTCTATTTTGATGAAGAGATTACTGTCAATAAAACCTCTCTTAAAAATTTGATATTTTAGGTACTTATCAAGTCTTACATACCAATCTTTGGGAATTTTTTTCAATCCATAGAGTGCTTTCTTCAATCTGCATACATGACTAATATCATTTGAGATAATAAATCCCTCAGGTTGCTCAATGTAGACCTTCTCATCTAGATTCCCGTTCAAAAAGGTAGACTTGACATCCATCTAAAACACTTTGAAATTTTTAAACACTACATATTCAAGAAAAATTATAATAGCCTCTAGACTTGCCACTAGTGCAAAGGTTTATTTAAAATCTATACCCTCAATCTGAGCATATCCTTTACATACTAACCTTGCTTTATTCCTGGTAACTTCACCATCTTCATTCAACTTATTTCTATAAACCTATTTTTTTCCTATCACAATTTGATATTTTGGTCTAAAGTATCATTCTTTTCTATCTAATTTAATTGTTCATCCATTACCTTAAATCAATGCTCATCATGTCTAGCTTCTAAAAAATTTCTAGACTGAATTTTGGATAACTAAGAAAAATTTACTTGTTTAGATTCACTTACCATCAAACTTTTGGTGTGAAATCCTTAATCTATGTTTCCTATGATGTCACTCTTGTTATGATTTCTATGAACATATTTGGATGGGGTCTTGGTGTCCTTTTTATCCTTCTCATCTTCATCTGATTCTTCAAAATCTTCTTCTTCAATGATTTCAGGAGTGTCAACTAGATCACTAGCTCTTTGTGCTACATCTTCATTTATCCTAACACTTGCACTTTCAACAATATTATTGGTTATTTTGATATAAAATATAGAAGATTTATTTTGCTATAATGTCTAAGAAATATACCTTCATTTGTTATAGATTCAAACTTACCCAATTTTTCATTAGTTATCTTTATAAATCATTTGCTACCAAAAACTTTGAAGTAATCAATTATAGTTGGTTTGTCTTTCCATATATCATAGGGAGTCTTTTCACTATTGACTCTCAATGTTTATCTATTATAAATATGCATTATTATACCTACTACCTCTTTCCAATATTTATCTATTATCTTGGATTTATTTATCATTGTCTTTGCCATCTCCTAAACTATTTTGTTTTTCTACTAAAATACTCCATTTTGCTATGGAGTTCTAGCTGTTGAATAATGTCTCTTTATCCCATGGTCTTCACAATACTAAATAAACTCATCTGACATGAATTCTCCTTCTCAATCTGATCTTAGGCACTTAATCTTCAAACTAGTTTCATTCTCAATAAAAGCCTTGAATGCTTTGAAGTGGCTAAAATCTTTTGATTTTTTTCTTCAAAAACATTATCCAAGTCATATGTGTAAAATCATCAAGGAAAAAAATGAAATATTTCTCACTTTGAGTACTTTTAGTTCTCATAGATCTACAAAAAATAGTATGAATAAGCTCTAACATCTATGTGGTTGAGTATTCTTTTATCTTGAACTGTCTTCTAGCCTACTTCCCATGCTGGCATGGTTTACTAAGTGTGTTAGAGGGATTTATAATCTTTGGAATATTTTTGACTACTTGTTTCTTACTGATGTTGACAAGATTTTCAAAATTTATATGTCTCATTATCTTGTGCCATAGCCAAATTTCCTCAATCTGACTCAAACAACATCTTTGGCCTTTGATATCTAATAACATATACAAATTATTGCCTATTCTCTGAGCATTTACAATCAACACATCTAGATATTTTCTCCTAATTTCAAAACCTTCTACATAAAACTTTAGTGTGTGTCCCTAATCACACATTTGACTTACACTCAAAATATTATGCTTAAGACCTTCTACATACATAACATTTTTAGTTTTAGTTCTACCATTATCCAAACTTAGTACACCTTTTCTGGTAATTTTGGCAATAGTATTATCTCCAAATTTCATTGTGCCACCATTGATATTATTTAGGGTTATGAACTTACTCTTATCTCCTATCATGTGCCTTGAACATTTATTGTAAATGAACCATGGATTTTCTTCATTTCTTGCATGCAAAGCTATCTGAACCAATATAGACTTTTTAGGTTGTTTCTTTTGCCATGAACCTGTTTGAACTTTCTTCTTGATGAATGGAGCCTTGAATTTGGTCCTTCTTAACTAACCCAAACATGATTCTATAGTACTAAGACATGTTTTAAAATTTATTTCACTTGTAACATATTATGTCCTCTTCATTAAATATTGATAGAGGAGTAAAAGAGTTGTGGCTTCTGCTTGACTCTACAAGAGTTTCCTTCTCCTTGTTTTTAAAATTGTTAGCCCTTTCCTGCCATTTTATTTTCTTATGACCATATTAAATACAATAAAAATAGTAACCATAAAAATATAAACTATTTGTGTATTTCTAACCTAATTGCCTTTTGTAACTCTGTTTCTTGCAGCCTTCTTTGTTTGTGATGCCTCTATATTCTTAACTTCTTCCCTTTTGGTTTCCTCTTTTGTAAGAGTTTTAGCATAGCTATTTTTCTTCTCAAATCTAATAACTATGTTATCTAATATTTATTTTTTACTTTCTAATATCTTATTCAATATATTAGTGATATTATAAAATTTTGAATCATTGGCTGCTTTATCATTGATTGCTTTATTTGCTTTCTCAAGATTTTCTTTTAAAGAGGCAATTTTGCCAACATACATTTCACATTCTTTACTTAATTTTTACAACTAATTTATTAGATCTTCTTCAGTATTTTTAGCTTCTTCAATGTGTTCTCGTATATCTTCAATTTTTTTCTTTGACTCCTTTTCATTTTTCTCGATCTAGAGCTTCAGTCTTCAATTCTTCTTCTCAAGAGATTGTAATTCTTCTAAGGCACAAATAAGTTCTCATTCTAGATTCACTTTAGCTTCATCTTTTTCTTCTTCTTGATAATCTATACTTATGATTATAGAGGAATCTTCATGTATGTTCATGAATAGAATATCTTCTTCATCTAAATCATTGACTCTACTATCTTTGATTGAGCTAGAATCTTTAGAGTATAAACTCTTCTTCTTGAATCCCTTCTTAAATTTGCCTATTAAATTCTTCTTGTGTGTAGATCTTCATTCTTTATTGTTAGGATTACTCTTATCTGGGCACTTAGCTATAAACTGTCTAATTTTTCCATAATTAAAATATTTAAAAGATTATTTTCCTTGATATTTATCTGTGCACTTTTTTAACCTATGAATGAATAGAGCTCTATTGTGTTATTCATCATCGCTAGAGCTATCACTTAATTCTTGAATCTTAGTCTTATATTTCGTTGATGTCTTGAGTGTAGCTTCCCTCTTTGAGGGTTTCTCTTGTTTGGTCCACATCTTCTATGCCATAAGAATAATATGTAGTTTATCCATCTTTAGATTGGCTAGATCCTTCATCTCCTTGATTGTTGAAACCTTTACATCATATCTTATTGGTAGAATTATCAAAACCTTTGGTACCACCATTTATTCTTATAATTTTTTTTAAGGCCTTGAATATGATTAACTATTTGATCAACCTATAAAAGATAACTCACTATATTTTCTTCCTCTTCCATTTTCAAACTCTCAAACTGTCTTCTAAAAGTCTAGAGCTTAGCTTGCTAAACCTTTCCAGCATCTTTGTAAATATTTTCAAGATTTATCCAAGTCTCATGAGTATATTTACATTACATAAATTTAACAAATTATGATTCACATAAACCATATAAAATAACATTTAAATATTTAGCATTATTTTCACTCTCCTTTTCTATCAGAGTAGTCACAAGTGTTTGTGTCTCTTTGTATTCCTCCACAACTACACCAAATGCCTAATTCAAGAGACATCAAATAATTCCTCATCCTTATGCTCCAAAAACCATAATTTATCCCATCAAACAAAGTTACCTTATTTTTACAAAAACCTTCATGTGATCTATCCATCATACTTTTCCTAATCTACCCTCAAGCTGTAAAACTCTTTCCAAAGGAACCTGCTCTAATACCAATTGTTAAGGATGGGATATACTAAGAGGGGTCTGAATCAATATATCATATATCTTATAAAATTTCACTTAATCAAATTCCACTTAACCATACATTCAAGATATGTAATAAATTAAAATAATAACATGCACAACATAAGAGATAGAGAGAGACACTAAATTTTTACGTGGAAACCTAATATGGGAAAAACCATGGAGAAAAATTTCAAGTATATGAATGAACACCAAATTAAATTACAAAGTTTTCAAGCACCAACTTGTAGGAGCACCAACCCCTTTGTTGAGAAACAACTATTTGTGAGCACTAACCCACATGAGCACCAACCCCTTACAAATATTTGTGAGCACCAACCCATAGTATCACCAAATCCTCTTGTGTATAAAACACAACTATCTCTCAATGTTGCCTTCTCAACAAATTATAGAAATCTACAATATCTCTTTCTATTCTTATATAAATAATTACAAACCATGAAATATATTACATATTACAAATGGATTCTCAAGATTTTATTTATAGCTTTCCAAATGACCTTTGGCATTCACCCTTTGTGACTCTTCACTCCTCATGAAAAATGGCACCAAACTTGCATGACCCTTCGAATCCTTGTATTTGAAAAGTCACATGATGACCCTTTATGAGAAAATGCATCCTTTCCATTTTTTAATTTATCTTAGTGACATTTTGAATTCTTAAAAGTGTCCTTTAATGAGAAATTGTGCCCTTCCTTTTTTATATTCACTTGGTGATTCTTGGAATTCCTCAAGAGGACTCTTCACGGGAAAATGTGTCCCATTTCTCTTTTGTCTTTACCTCATGACTCTTTGACTTATCCATGGGCACTCTATTGAATTTTATATAAGAAAAAATATATTCATCAATATTAAATAAATATCAACATATTTTAGTCAAAATATAAACATTAAAAACACCTTTAGACAATAAATGCTATGGGGCCTTTATCACCAATGTTAGACCTTTAACATCAATGACAATATTTACAAAAAATTAGTGCACAACTATTAAAATGAATAGATTATTTAGTACAATTGTTTATTTAGATCAAACTTTTCATTCCATTTTCCAAACAAAAGGTGAACATTTGTGAAGAATGTATAGAGAAAAAAATTAAAACCTTCACAGTTAATCTAGAAAATTCAAAGTAAAGCTTCAAATCTCCTTTGATTGTAAATTTTAAATATGAATTTGTTTTTAATAGGAACAACTATTATCTTTCATGAGAATGTCACAGATGATTTCTAATAATAATTTATTAATATTCAACTCAATTTACAATCTCCACCACAATGCCATTCATCTATTAACATAAGTTATAGTCTTCCTACAAGACTACTCTCCTTGCTCCCTTCTTTTTGTTACTTCTTTGCTTTGAAACCACAATCTTTCCCTCTATATTTTATAAATAAACAAGATTTTGATTAATTTATACCTGTATTTAATCTATTATCCTATCAAATATCAATTTCAAGCTCAAATATTAAACAACTACAGTTTTATGACTATATTTTCTTCAATTCTCATTTAGAAGCTACAAATAATTCCTTCATGGAAGATTTCTATTCCCCTTTTGGCTTTCCACCTTTTATTTCAACAATTTCTTCAATTTATAATAAAAATAACCCCCTTTAGGCATTGGAATAGAATAAATAAGTTATTCAATAAGATGTCTTGCCTTAACTTGAGTTGACCACTTCAAATTCTTTGCATGCATTCAATATTTTAAATAATTATTCACACCATGCAAATTATATGCCATATTTCAAGAGGAGGAATTTAATTCATGCAAATTCCCATGCCAATTTTCAAGGAGAATTTATTTTATTAAATAAATGCAATTCCATTTCTCTTAAATAAATAAAATTGCATGCAAACACTAGTAATTAATTCTTCAATCATAATTTTTTTAAAATGGAACTTTTAGGAGAATATGGAGATAAATAAATTAGTATTTGAATTTAATTCACTGCCACTTGAACTTACAACTTCCTGTTCACTAGTTGCACCTCTTATTTGAAGAATTAAATATAATTCCACTTGCAACAACAACTTTATCGCCTTGTTTTCTCATATGAAAGTGGAATATTTATTTATTATCCATAAAATAACATTAAAAATCATCCTAGAGAATCTCCAAATCTTGTATTTTTAAACTCTCTTCATGTCAGATGAATTTTTTAAAAATGTCAAGTTGAAGCATATCTAATCTCCCTATTACTCTCTTGACCTATCTAAACAAAAGAGATAAAAGAACAAACAATATTTATCTAAAAATATATTTTTAATGACTTAATTATCCACTCTAGACACCTAAACTCTCTAAAATACTTCTAGAATTTACTATAATTCTTCATAATTAAAATAATATAACTATTACTTAAATTGACAATATGAGCCAATTTTAATTATTCAAATGTTTTTCTTTTAAAATAAACTAAATGGACTCATAAAATTATTTATTTCATCAATATTCATTTTGCTTCTTTGAGTCTAGATGCTCCTACATAAAAACCACCAACTTGTCATCTACTATTTGAATCATTAATAAAATGAGCCTCAGAATTGACCAATGTTAAACATAGTTTAATTTCAAACCATTCTTCAAAAAAAAAAAAAAAAAATCACCCCATGTCCATGTTAAACTCTTTACATTAGGTCGACAACATTACATTGCATACTTATCATAGGATAGTTTTTATATTAAAAATTATAACCACGTAGGATTAATTGATAATCTTTAGGATTATAATAGCCTAGGTTTAAATATTAAACCAAATTCTATTTATGAAAACACATTTTACATCAGTATCCATACTTCCAGTTGGATTTCAAATGAACTAATTGAAAACCATTATGATGAATCATAAAATGCTTTTCAATTATGATAGAACATTGTCATTTTTAAACTAAAAACACTATAATAATTACTTCAAATAAATGCAATCTGATCAACTCTATCCATCAAAATATCATGACTAAAAATAAACATTAGATAATGATATATATATTTTCTAATTTTATTCATTCAACCATTAATGATTTTCAAAACCCTATTATATAAATATGAATTCATAAACAATCATTATCAGATTATTTAATTGAAAACATGTGCATTCATAATACTACTAATTGACTTAGGTCCCAAACTATAGTTTTAGATTATATGACTAGGTCATCACTATGGCAGATAGGAGTATAAATTTTATAAAATTATAAGCATACAAAAAATAGGTATAATAGTTACATGTGACTATGATATGATAGTGTAAATAGATTAGAAACATACTTGTGAATCATTTAGATATATAAATTTGTCTCTATGTGAATAGGTTTGATACCATTAGTTAGGGGATAATTAGTTAGACATAGGTTACTAGGACCATCACTATTATCCTATGATGTTTTTCCTTCTTGTAACCATAAAATGTGATTAACATGCTCGATATGTCTTTTTATGTGTGATCTTTGACCATTGAATATGTGTGAAAATATAGAAATTAGCTTCCTTATCTTTAAAAACTAAGTCCACTTGTGAAGGATAAAAACCTTTAAAATGTGAGAAACAGTAATTGGGATAAGCTAACCCCAATCACCCTTTGATGATTAACCACTACATACATATCCAATACTTTGAATAAGGAAGTCAAGTCACACGTACTTATTCCCTTTAATGTGATTTTGTAATTTTTTTCACTATATGAATTTACCTAGAAATATGGCTATGAAATTCATAATGTTGACTCTTGACATAGCTTGGTGTGTTTCAAAATTGGCTGATGACTACTCCCAGTGATGGATTTTCTATTTGGGAAGAATAGGAAATTTTTTCTTGATATAAAAAATAGGTTAAATACTTCATAAATAAATTTAATATGATGAATATGCTTGACCTTGATTTGTAGTAATACCCACTCATTTTGGAAATTTATAATGCCACCAAAATACTATTTGAATCAGATGACCTATGGGAATGGTTTGATTTTTTAAAATAGAGATTTTTAGGTCAAAGATGATAATGTCAACCTTAGGACATTTCCATTGATATTTATCTATGAGTTTTATATGACTATCTAGGAAATAGGCATGTGTAGACACTAAAATTTATCCATCACGTGCTTTAAAATGTTTAAACTTGACATCCTTCCCATCTTGACCTATTATTTATTGTATGAACTTAAAATCTCTATGGGAGCACACACTACTCTAAAAACTATCTTTTAAAAATTGAGAACATCACTTGGACATTCCTAATCCACTTAAAGTTCTATTTCAGACATTTTCTATTAGTCTTTATCCTTTTAGAGTAGAACCATGCTAGGTTGAACATGGCATTACGATGACCTTATCCACTAACATGACCTTGTCCCTCACATTTAAATGGTAACTTTTTAATTTTGAGACATTTCACTTAACCCCTACTGTAATTTAAATAAGGTTAGTTAGAAAAATTATTTTAAATATTACCCTATATAATCCATCAAGGTTTATCCAAACACATTTAAAAATCACCTTGAAATTCTACTTCACACTAAGTACAATAGCACTATTTATTCTAATTCTAATTCTATTGCATTCTAATAGTCATAGGCCAAGTTTAAATATATTTTATTATAAGTCAAGGGAATTCATTATAAGCATTTCAATCAATATCTTAGATAAATTCATATATTTACATAATATCATATCACACTCTCACCCTAAGAGGGTGAACTTGCTATTTTTAAAATATTACTTGTTGTTTGTTTGGTTTTTTTCCTATGATTTCATACATATTTTTGTAAATTATCAAAACTAAAAGAAAACAACCTTCTACATTGGATATAAATCTAACACATAGTGATTCAATTGTGTTAGAATCTATATTTAATATAACACTAAAATAATTATCTTGTCACTTTAGATAATTCCAACATATAAGCTCTTTATTTTTATCTTGGTTTGAAATTTGTTGATATCTATACACATAAATATTTCATTTTTATTTTCTAGTTATTTTCTATTTGTTCATGATTTTTTTTAATAAAACATGTTCCCTTAGTTTTAAAACTACATAATGATTTTATTGAATGGATACATAGTGATATGTTTTATAGACATCGTGATGTGTGAGATTTACCATAATATTCATAGCCATTGTACAACACTAAACACATACTTTAGTTTCCATGTACCTCATAGTATATTAAAAATTTCCTAAGATCCCTTGTTTATAAAATATAAATCATATTTTATATATTTTATTTATGGTAAAACTAAGAGGAACATATCACCCAAGAAAGTTAATCTTACCATGCCCTCAAAAATGGGGTTAGTGGGATATAGGTATGATTTTTACTCTTTATTTAGTGATTTGAAACATTAGGATAACAATAATAAACACACAATAAATTATAATTGAAAGCCCACCCAATCATTAAAACCCTTTCCTAGGTCACACATATACTTTAATTTTTTTTCTTGTATTGTATTCATAGTAATTAACATTACTTGATTCATATTGTATAGTATGCCTCTAGGGTGTAGTTCCTTTGGTTTATTCTATAATGACAAATCATGATTTTTTTTCTCAAACTACTAATGCTAATGTTAAAATTCCATGGTATCCTAAAAATTAGGTTCACATCAAAATTGATAATGAAAATGATGAAGAGGACTATAATGTACATAATGAACATGAAAATCACATTGATGCACATGAGCTTAATGGGGGTAGATCACCATCAATAAATGATTTGTTTAAATTTAATCAAGGACTTAAATAAAATCCCCATGAGGTGAATGAAATAATTAGTCTACTTTTATCAACAAAATATTAGCATCAAGATAAATTATCCACATCCATAACACAAGAGTTGCCTTTTTAGGTTGTTAAACCCCCTACTTCCAATATTTCTACTTCTAGTATTGGATATATTCCTAATTTTATAGCATCACATTTTGGTTTGGGAACATCACTTGGTTTCAAAAATGTATCTATTTCTATTCCTACTCATGCTTATTATACTCCTAAAATTACCTCTATAAATTCTACTCTTCATCATGAACTCCTTGCATTATACGCTAAGCTATCTCATATTGAGCAAATTATCTCTCATGCTAACATCTCTATGGACTAATGTTTTTTGTTACATAACCCTTTGGCACCTAAAATTTCATCTTGCCTAATACTAGTTGGATTTATATGTCCTAATATTCCTTTATATTAAATAAAAGGTGATCTTAAACAACATTTACATGCATTCCATGTAACTTGTTTAGACTTTACAGACAACACCCTATTATTGACAAAGATATTTCTTAGAAATATAAAAGAATATGATCTTACATAATTTTATGATATTCCTATTCAATCAAAAAATTATTTCAACCCTTTTAAAAATTATTTCTTACATATTTTTTAATCAACATTGGTGAAAAGATTTCATATGCTCAAATTAAATATCTCAAAAAAGGGTCTAATAAAATAATCAATGAATATGTGCCAATGTTCAAGGTTATGATATAAAAAATGAAAAATAAAATGAATTGTTATGATATTCAAGATATATTCACTTAAATCTTTTTATCTCCACTTCAAGAGTTAATTATGTGTAATAAGTTAAAATCTTTCGATGAATTATGCCATACAGTCAAAGAGCATGAGGTTAAGTTGCTGACTTTAACTAGCTTAAATATACTTCAAGTACTCCTAATTTAAATTTAAAATATAAAATAAAGAAAAATTATAAGAGAAAACTAAATGAAAGAAATAATGGATCTAAGATTATAATTAATGCTATCTCAAAACCAACACAAAAGTTTCAATTACAAGCTCCATCAAGGAGGCAATTTTCAAGGTTAGAATCACCCCCTACTGTATTATTGAAAAATATACTTAAATTTAATATTATCACTCTTCCTATACCAATGTAAGTGGACATGTTGTTGATGGGATATGGGTGCATTGATTAAGTGGCTTGGTTGTGTCCAACCCCACCCAAGTTCAAATCTCATTGTGGCATGGTAGGTTGGCTAGTTGTGGCCGTTGGTGATTTTAGTTGGCCCATGGTGGTTGTTAGTGATTTTAATATCATGGTTATATAGTTATCTCAAGTAATGAGCCCCTGGTTTGTGCCCTAGAACCAGTTGTTACTTCATTTAAAATCTTTGTATCTATCCAAAAATGTAAGTGGACATGTCTAAAACACAATCTAAATTTTTTGATGGAAATACATACTGTGACTATCATAGATGTATAGGGAAATATAAAAATAGATGTTTTAATCTTAATCACAAGATTAATTATTTTATTGATGAAAACATTATTAAATTTAGCACACCTAATGAAGAGGCTAAGCCACAAATAAATTATAATTTAAAACTAAAACTTTAGAAAGATATTTTTCCAAATCATTAAGCAATAAATAACAAGGATAATTCTAAAATAAATAATGAAAAAAATTCTCATCCTTATTTTACATGTGGACATTCACTTGATAACATCATTGGTATAGTCACATGAAAACAAGAATAATGTCCTATGATTACATTTGATGATAGTGAAGTTATTAATGATGACTCAGATATATATGCACTATTATTCGAGTATATGTTGACAAGAAATCTGTACATAATGTTATTATAGGTAATGGATAAAGAATAAATGTGTGAAACATAACACTCCTTTACTCTCTTAGTTATACAAAATAGTATTTATATGATAAATGTAGAGTTGTCAAAGCATTTGATGGTCTTACGTAAGATACTCTTGGGCATATAATATTACATTTACAAGTGGTCCCTCTCATAATTCCCACTCCACTCTTAGTTTTAACAATAACATGGGTCTTTGATATGCTCTTAGTATTCCATCAAATATAAAATCTTAGAGTAGTCCTTTTTGTAGTGCATAAATGTCTAAAATATATTCATGATAATTAAGTGGCTGAAATTATAGGAATATTATATGAATATCCTTTGGAACCAATTATGTTTAATTTTACTATAGAGTAGCTAACTAGTGTAATTATTGAGTGACATGGTAATGAAATTAACTATAGAACTATTCAATATCATGATCTACATATTGAAAAGCATATTTTAGAATCAGTTTCTCCATTTATTTATGAGCATGAACATATTAAATAATCAACTTCTCCTTCTACTTATGAGCATGATATAGTTACACATGAGCATATTCAATTATATTCAGAGAGCATGGTACATTATCCTAAGCATAAAAAGGCACCTAAAAGGAGTTATTAGTATCCTAAGGTACAATAGGTTATTCAAACAACTTCATCATAGGTATAATTAGTTACATAATCTCTTATTTCACATGAAGATACAAGTTTGCATGGGAATATGAACATTGATTCAAAAAGTTATATTATAATATTTAAAAATTATTTAAATTAAAATAAATATACAATAGACACTTATTATTCACAATAATTTACTAGTTCATGCAATTTAGTTGGGCATACACATGTGCATCCTTTTTATAATATCCATGGATGGATAAAACTTCCCACTTCCTTCCAATCCACTAATTATGATGAGTCTCTTGACTAGATACTTTTATTTTACTTCATTTATAATTCTTTTATCCCTTAACTAGGAATTCTTAAACTCCTTGCATTTATTTTCACTTTGGGCACTTGTCCTCTTGATTTTCAAACCAATTCAAACAATCCAAAGAACCTATCTGACAAAAACTTTCAATGATCATTCTTTCTCACTATTGCATATTTATCATGTTATAGCTTTCATTTAACTTACATAATCACACATATATCTTGATCATTGAGGAACATGTAAATTATTATATATATTAATAATTTAAGCAACATTGATATGACTCATTTACACATACATTGGGGGCACATTTATTTCCTTCATTCCTACAAGTTTATGCTTTAGCACCTTGTTAAAGATTGTTCAAATTCCTCCCTTTTTTATATTTTAAAATCCTTATTATTAACAAAATAAAATATATGTTTTAAAATATTTTTAAAAATTAAAAAAACATGCAAATATTTCAAAAATTATCAAAAAATCAAAATATTTTCAAAAATTCAAAATTCAAGACATGCAATTCATTTTCAAGCATTGTTGGACTAATTATTTACATATGTTAGTTAGATAGTATATTTTAATTTTAAATACAAACTAATTTTCATGAGGTATTTGAGTGTGATATAAGACACACTTTCACATGGTTCTTTGATGTTGGGATTCCCTTATCACACAATAAACTTGCTAAGTTAAGGGTATCCCTTCATTATTTGGGATCAATTAAATAAGTTATATTTATCCACAATATTTATACCATGTTTAGATATATATTATACAAATTTTTTGCTTAGAGATCATACTATAGATGTGTTACATGAATGTGATACTTGATAACAATGACATGGATCCATATGGTGGATGTAAACTAGTCTCATTTGCTTTATGCTTCTTTCTTACATTACTACATGATAAGTTAGGAAGTTGACATATTATTTTGTGTGGCAACTAGCCTTATATGTGAAAATGATTGATTGTATGTCATCATCATGAAATTTTTATATGGCCCTTGGCCTTGTGTGTTTATACACATTTACATGTCTCTTGTATATGTAATTTGGGCCTTATGGGTGATAATATATGGAGATTATGTGATATTTTATGACATTTATTACTTGTTAGTATGCTATCATGATTCATATCATGCATTAATTATATCTCCTATTCTTTAATTACATGATGCATATCATACACATCATGATTATATGCTTCAATGCTATTATTTATATACAATTTAATTACATATTTAGTTTTATGATGTAGTGTAATGAAAATGATTGAAATGATTTAAGTACTATTACAAGATTACAATTTTTCACATAACATATAAATATTATTTTAAGCTAAGTGACATGCAAGATACACCCTTATATCAAAAGGGGGCATCAAAATGGGATTGTCTTAAGAATTCAAAGTCCTTATAAGCAAATTTAATATTTATAAAACTATATAGTTTCAAAAATTACAACATGATTCAAAAATTTTCATAGTGTGGAGGCATGTGACATGCATGTGCACTCATTAATATAGTTAATTTGATATAGATTCAAATACACTTGACACATATTATGAGAAAAATTTAAAATAAATATAATTACTCTAGACACTCCATTTTTATCACTTACGTGTCAAAATTATAAAATGGAATGATTTCCCATAATACACACAAACTATTCTAAAATCATCTATTCATCTAATGTACGAGTTCAAATTCAGCTTGGGGAATCCCCCGATGGGATAATTCACTATACTAAATCTATTCAATTATCATTTTGGTCATTTTATCTGATCAATTCTTCTACTCTGATTAATTCACTAATTCTCCTTCTCTAGTCAATTAACTTAAATATTTTCCATTCTCTAGGTATCTCCTAAAACATTCTTATAATCAAATTCTTCACATAACATTAACTAAATAAATATTTGATTAATTGAATTAATTATTTTTATAAATATTATAGACACTTAAAATCACTCGCCTCATTATTATTGATAATATTCTTATTAATTGATGCTAATTTAACTAATCTCATTCTATTCTAATTTATCCTACTACTTAATCCCCCATTCCTATCCATTTATTCAATATACCCCTTCAATAATTATTAATTTCACTAACCTTAATCCATCCCACTATTCCATTAATTCTTCTAAATCTCCCATTATCCCAATCTAATCCTACTTATCTATTATATGGGATTTTAAAGTTCCCATAACCCCACCTAACCACCTACTAACCTCCATCTTAGCCTTTCCTACATCCTTATATCTATAATCCTCACCTAATCCCTGATAGAACCCCCACCTAATCCTCCATTATCTCTAAGATAATGGAGAAGTATCTATAATTGGAGACTTCCATGCAAGTCTCTAGAAACCTCTAATTTTAGAGGTTTCCCAAAGAATTTAATATTCCTTGGATATTATAGAGCCATTTATCTCATCTCGCTAAATTCAAATAACAACCCTTGATTTTCCCTCCTAAAATCTATATAAGCAACTTCTCCCTCCACCTTCAAACTAATTAGGAAGTCCATACCAAAACCATTCTAAAATGATTATATAAATCTTATAACAAAATCCATAATCAACCATCCATTGAATCCTCCAACAATAATCAAACATCAAGTTATCATGGTGTCAATTTGAGTCTAATCATCCACTTACAAATCTTAGAAGGAGGTAGCATAAAACAAGGGATTCAATAAGCTCTTTTATCATTCTATTTTGTTTTATAAATCCTTCCTATTACGTAGTTTACATTTTGAGTTTGGGTTTAGTTTATTTAAATTCATACATAGAGCTTGAAATCCTACTACATTTTGGTGACCATGATGGGAACACTCCCATTTAATCAATTATATGTGTTAGTGGTGTTTTTGCTAGCTGGAAGGTTTAATTGGGCAAAGAAAATCTTGAAATTTTTGAATTTTGATGCATTACAAACAAGTCACATTATTGCACTATTAGTCATGACATTGTAGTATTAGTTTTGTCAAATCTAGTAGTAACGTTGTAGGTTAACCACTAGTGTTTAGAGTTTTTAGTAGGGTTTTTGACAAACTCGTAACTCTCCCATTATAGGATCACGTTTCTCACAATGATATTGACATTCCTAGTAGTGATATTATCGCAAACCATAGTTAGGTTTTGATTTTAACCTATTTTGTGCTAACTCTCTATTGATATAGATGTGTTGTCTATTATCACTAATTTTGTGTGTAGGTCAAGAAGGAAATGACCCCATAGATCACCTAATCACACATTTTTGGAAAACTCGTTACTCTCCCATTCATGGTATTGCCCTGGTACTAATGGGATTTCTAGTTTTAGTCACAGTATTATTCTTTAGACTTACACTGGTAAAAAACTACTTATATCACCTTTAAATCATCCTTTATATTATTTTTAAGGGTTTCTTTTGAGATGTCTTAAATACCTATGAGATAAAGTAAGAGAGGTTCATCTTTTTGTTGAAAATTTGAACATTCTCCTATCTGGACATATTACCACTTTCTATACTTGTAACCAGCTACTAACAGGTACTGTTTTCTATCTTGCAAGGGTCATAAGGAACATGGGAAGATCAAAATCATCTAAAAACCCTCATTTAACTTCCTTTCTCACATTTGAAAATATTGCAACTACAATAGTTATGGGTTTGCACTGTAAATAATGGCCTTGTTAGTCCTAGTCATAGATTTTTAGCTTAGGCCAATTTAGATTAGTATTAGGCTTTTGTAGAATTTTATATCATAAAATAATTCTATTTAATAATAAGGCCTTGTAATTATTTCAATGTGTAAAATTTTTTTTTAGGTCATATATATAGACTATTTTTCTAAAACATTACAGTGTCACTATTTACATTTTTGTTGCCAATCATGGGCTTGTTGATCTGAGTCACAATTTTATGGTTTATGATAAAAATACTACTATTTATCTATAATCAATCATGGATTTTTAATTATTAGTAGTGGGATTTTGAGACAATTATAGGTTTTATGGTTAACCATAATGATTTTCTAATAGTTTGCAAACTCATGACTTGCTACTCATGAGATTGACACCCCGGTCATAGGATTGTCTATTCTAGTCACGAGATTGCCTTGTGCACTCATGGGATTGATAACCTTATTCTTGTAGGTCCCTTGGAGATTTTGTTAGCCCATCAAATATTTATCCTTTGTGATTATAGGGAGGTGTTGCATCTTCTAATTTTTGTTTTAGATTTTATTATCTTGATCATTGATTTAAATATATCATTGTCTTTTTTAGTATTTTGTAAATATTGGTTTAATCTTGTGTCTATATATATCTTCAATTTCTCCTTGTATATATTGATTTTTCATATCATGATAAAACACACATAGGTAATTATATTAGGTAATTAATTTTATCATGTGTTTTCCTATTTGTTACCCCCTCCCCCTAGGATAGTATGTGACATGGAATTAATCCCCACACATGGGATTTGTCTAATAGGGGTTAGTGTTGTGGATTTCATCACTACACACTAATCAAACTCTATGTTCTAGTAGAGTATAAAAAATAGGGAGAGCTATCATTAGGCTAAGTGATTGACCCCATACAAGTCTTTCATAAAGGGGAAGAGTTAACTCTTTGAAGTAGGCATTAGACATCACCCTATATGGACTTAGGACCCAACATAACTTTGTGTATATCAAGGATACCCCTAGAGAGGCTAGTCAACATATTATAGGACATTCCAACCATAATAGTTGTTCCACTATAGGTGTTAGTATCAGTGATGAAGTCACCATTGAGTGCAAGTAGGGTTAAGAGGGTATAATCAATTTTGTAATAGGTCACTAACTTATAGCCTCACGTATGTAGGTATTAGATAGTGTGGGCATTAATCTATACACCTATCAATTTACTAATCATAAGTTGTGGCTTGATTACTTGGGTATGATTTTTGTTATACCCATACTATTTGTGAGCTGAGTCAGTGTTTTACCCATCCATATCCTATCTAGGTCCTTTGCACATATCCTCTTGTATATTATATCCTCATCATTCTATCAATTTGTACATATCTACCCCACCATCATTTTTTCTATATCCTAGTCATCATTCTTTTCATCATCCTCATCTTAATCCATATCCCCATCAATTGCATCCCATCTTGTATATCCTAGTCATTATTGTAAATAATTTCCTCATATATCCTTGTCTTTATCATACCTACTCATCCTTAGCCATACCCTTACCCCAATAAAATATTACATCCTTACCCAAGTCCACATCATCACCTACTTACCATAGTTACCACATCCTTTCTTAGTCACACCATATCCCATTATCATTGGTCATCACCCCATTATCTTGTACATCCTTGCCTAATCACCATATTGTCCATCCCCTTTTAATCTAACCATATCTACCCATCACCTCATCCACTCACATATCTTAATCAACATATCGTGTCCCTTGTCTAATCCCATCTACCATAACATCTGTATAACATATTAGTCTAACCATATCCTCCTATCATTGATCATCTTAATCATCATATTTTATATCTTAGTATAACACACACACACACACACACACACACACACACACACACACACACACACACACACACACACACACCTGCGTGCCCCCGCGTGCGCGCGCACGCACGCACGCACACACACACATCATGTTTTTGTAAATCCTATTACACATACCATACTATCTTGTCTTCATACCATCTTAGTCATATCCCATCATCTTGTACATCCTTGACATCACCCCCTTACATATTTGATCATATCCCATCACCTATTCTTAATCCTATCTTGTCTCATCATTCACATTCTATCCCAAGTACACCTCGTCCATAATCTTAATCATCCCCATATCATCTTGTCTCATTATCCCATCAACATCCTATATATATTTGTCACCCTTTCCTTATATATCATTTTAATTATCTGTTATCCTATCTTAGATTAGTCACACCTTGTCATAAGACCATCTCATCCATAATCAATCACACCTCACTTTGACCTTGCCTTATCCATTAGTCATACCATAGTCTTGATCAACCCACACCATTTTATTGACATCACCCCTTGTACATATTTGATCATAACCCATCACCTATCCTAATCCTATATTATCTCACCATCCACATTATATCCTAGGTCTACCTCATCCATAGTCCTAATCATCCCCATACCATCTTGTCTCATCATCCCATAACATTGTATATCCTTGTTTTACCCTCTCGTACATAATTCACTCTCTTATACATCCTTTTCATCACATGTTATCACTAGACCCATACATAATTAGTCATCCCCTAATCACATCCTAATCATACCTCATCATCCACATCTTACCTTAAATCCATACCCGATCACTTGTCTTAAACTTTCATTTATCACTCATCTAGTCATCACCTCATCTTATCTTAGTTGGATTGTAGGTCACATATAGGTCTAAACCATCCACCTTTCCATACCCCTTTATCATTTTATCACACTTATACTTATTCCATTGTCCTAATCACCTTCATCACCTAATCCTATCCCATCTTAGCTTGAGAAATTTGGTCTAAGGTTTTGAGCTAGTCCTATCATCCACATCATCCTAATCCACTATCATTTATCCTTTGGTTAGATACTCATACCTAGTCAATATCTTGTCACCTTGTCAGTCTCAATATAACAAACCCATCAATATAATCTAGTCCAATCATCTTGCCTTATTCATTACTAGTACCCATCATATCATCCGATTTCTAGTTTTTAATATTAGGCACCCATCACATTATTAATCCTTTTACTAGCTTGACAACTAGGCATTGTTGATAAGTTGTTAGCACATATTTCATTATCAGTATGACATTTGATCATATTCCTTAATACATTAGTCTATCTCATCTCCATCATTACCTATCATACTAGATGAGTCCTTTCAATCTATTTTGTTTAAGAAAATTATCCAATCCTTATCTTACCTACATCATCCATCATCTATAAACCATTGCCATGGAACTAGACCTTAATTTCATTGACCAATACATACATTACAATAAGGATGATATCTTTTTGTGAATCATTATGATGGGTGTACCACTTCTTGAACGTGTTTATCCCCTTCAGCTCATTAGACCTCCCATCCAAGCCCCATCATGTGAATCTCATACCAATCCTCCATTTACTATCCATAAACCACTATCTACCCATTCCAATACTAGCAAAGGGAATCCAATCTTGGCCACCTCAAATCCATCCACCTAATCATATCCACAATCATCTAATCATATGTCTAATGCTTCCACGTCTAAGTCATAACATGAAGTGGGTCCTTATACTCCCTTCCCCATATCATTGGAGACCATTTTCAAATAACTTGTCATTGCTAACATGATGGTCTATCTATATACTGATATCTTGATCCCACTAAGCCAAATCCCTTTTTTGTTTAAAGATAGCCAATATTGTGCATATCATCAAACTTGGGGGCATACCATTAATCAATGTCAACCTTTCTAATATTTTTTCTAGGACCTCATTGAATATGGTGACATAATAATTGATGATGAACCAAATGATTCTCAATCATTGGGTGAACAAAAAGATGAATGCTAGGATCCCCTTCCCTTTCCAAGCCAAGGTCAAGACACCACACCTATCCTCGATGATCCTTCCATCCCTAAAAAATCTTCCATTAAATCCAAGTCTATCTCCTATGATCTTAGTCCTTTCATCTCTCATGAAACCTTACCTTACCCTCTCCTTGAATCCATCATTCCTCCATCATCTCCCTCTCACTGATCACATCAAATATCCCATGTTGAGAGGTCATTCATAGATAATGAATATCTTATTAGTAGCATTATTTCTTATGTAGCAGAGTCAACTTTGAAGTCAACATCTAGGGTCTTATCTTGTATAGGATCATGTTCAACACCTATATCTAAATCAGATTCCTCATCAGAATGTCATCCCTTATTGATGCTGATAATGCATGTCTTTTAGAGGATACCTATAATCTAGATACCTCCAATTCATTACCAAACATATATTTTGACTTTATTCTAGATGATGACATCATAAATAAGTTCTTTCAAGCTTTATTTATTGAAGATTGTCAGAGGGAGTCTAATCCTCATTTGGATTCATCTACTACAACTAGTCCTAGTGATCCTTTTACTAATCTTGAGGAGATTTTATCTAATGTCAAAATTAGATCTCCTAAGAATCCCTATGAATACTATGATACCATATCACCACTCATTAACCTCATCATTCCCTCACTACCCTCTTCATCCATCATGGACCCTCTTCTCCCTATCATTGATCATTTAATCACTTCCCTCCATAAGGACAAATAGGATCATGCATCATTGGACCCTTCCTTGAGAAATATAATGTGTGACACAAATTTAAAGGTCAAATACCATATTCAAAAAGTCAATCATAATAATCAAGTCATCTTTGATTCTATTAGTCAAAATCAAGAAGAGTTAAATCATCAACCTTATCCAAAAATGTCTTCTCCTAGTGAAGCCTAATCTCTAGCACTAAGATATTATCAAAGTCAAAATCATCATAATATTCCAATTTAAATATCAATCTTTTTTAGTGAAGCCCAAAATTAGGCACCGGAGGGTAGTCAAAATCAAATACAATCAAATTCTCAAAATCAATTGGCCAATCATCCATCAAATAATCAAACCAAATATGAGCCACAAAGTTAAAGTGTCTTGGATATCCTAAAGTATTTTTTCCATTGACACCAATAAATTGAAGCATGCCTCACATCTCCAATGATGTATGTGACTGCTAGTCCCAATCTTCCACCACCCATCACCCCATCCTATCATAATCCCATCATTCATTTTAGTCTTAATAATACATTATCCATCACACCATCATATCTCAATCTTATCATCCATTCAAAACTCATACATCATTATCAAGCTCTAATCAAATCCATACCCCACATCACTGACCTAGGGAACATTGTCTCTTCTAGGGGAAATGAAGACACTTGGTATATATATTTGGAGGTTTCACCATCAATAATCACTAAAGGCCACCAAGACATCAAGGCATCTAATATCCATCACAGAATAGGTGTTGGATAAATAATCCATCAAATGCACACACCTTGCATCTCACACATAATCTAATAAATTGAAATGCCTATCCAAAAATTCAAAAAATCAAAAAGGAAAATAAAATCATTCATCCAATGGTGAGAACTAGTTTTCTAGTGCCTTGGGCAAGTACCATGATGAAAAGTAGTTTTTGGCATCATCATAAAATAATATATTATCCATATTATTCCTCAACACTTGGGGGCATGTCCATCCATTTTATATCATTTTTCATCCATCCCACTTGTCACATAGATTGTACACATTATCTATATTACCCATCATTTTATCCCTTGATCCATTATTCCTACCCCTCATCTGCCATCATATCATCCATCCTATTCCTTACCATCTTGACCTTTGTAAGGAAGCATAAGGTGTCTTGATAAATATACTCAAACCATCTTAACATATCCTCCAATAGACAATTAGGCAAATAACCGTATGGTTCTTTCACAATGTGGTCACTAGCTATCTTTAATTAATTCATTCTTGGTCCCATCATCATCATCCTTTGTCATCCCATCCATCAGCTGTCTATCCTTCTCCTAGTTTCTAGGCTTGGTATTCCCTCTTCTAGTAACCCCATTTGTATAGTGTATATACATATCCCAAAAATCCCTAAAAATTGAAATATGTCAAAAAACCTAAAAATCATAAAAATTTGAAAAATCTAAAAATAGTCCATTGTGTTGTTCCTAATCCCCTAGTCACATCCATCTCCATCCATCTCATATTATCCAATCTTTTAGATGCCACATTTAATGTTATAACCAAATTGGAGTGGTCACCCATCCCCCCATATCTTCCTCATCCTATTGGTCAGGTCTTATCAACATACATCACCTTGTCAAAGACTTTAATCTAGCACCCATCACTTCTTATCAAGGTTTTTTCATATCTAACACCCATCCAATTACCATTTGACAATTTGGAAGGTACATGATCCCATCATTATCCTTATCATTTCCTCTTCATGTCTATCACCCATCCAATAAATTTTGCTAGCATGAAAGGTATTTGATCCCATCATCATCTCCTAGTCTCCTTACTATATTAGATCCTTGTAGGGCCTTGTCTATTGGTAATCCTTGGTCATCACTTATCTAATCAACATCCTTGGCCACTTTTTGATCTAATTCCAAGATCAAATCAATATTCAAAGACCTCTCATCCTCCATCCTTTTATCCTTAACTAAGGGCAACATCTTAGCATAATCCTCATCATGATCATCTTATCCAAATCTAAGTCCATATTAACTCCACAATCACATAATGTTCATCCAACTCATCACCCATCATATCATTAGACAAGACATTGTGACATTACATGTAGATACTTGTCTAATATTTTTCTATTGTCTATCTTCTATTTGTTTTGTTTTGTGTCATGTATATATCTTGTTTGTATTATGTTTTGTTTGCATTGTATCTCTTTTTCTCTATTAATAAATGAATGAGGATAATATAGGACACTAAAAGTTCCATTGAGGATGCAGAGTTTGCCATTTTCCCATGCACTTTGGTACAATGTCCTTTTAGCCATGTCTATATCATGGGGCATACTACCAAGTTCCATAATTAATGGATTACTTAGACTCTGATGAACCTTATGACATTTGTGATGGCTTGATCTCATCATTGATCTCATCATCCTTCTCTCCATCATAACCCATCCAATTAACATCTAACTTTTTTTCCTCATCCCATAATTCAAGTCATATCTTATCATCACTAATATAATCCTTTAATCCGTAATCATCATATTCATTGTCTTCTATCCTATCATCTAAACTATACCAGCCTGATGTCTTTTTAGACTATATAGGTAGCACTTGGCCATGTTTTTGTGTCTAAGGATAACTCAGCTACTATCTCTATCATCCATCCTCATCCCCAAATCCTTTTGGTCACTAAATCATATTGATTCTTCTCTATCATTAATAACATCTACATTTATTGATTTCACTTTGAACTACACCCATCACTAATGTTATCAAATTAGTCTTATCCTAGCCAAAAACTCTCCCTTGCATGTGCCCTTACTTGGGATATGTCTAAATATTATGGCCTATTAATCCTATCATCATCCTATTACAATTAATTCCCCCTTGGGACGTATTTACAACCATGACACCCATGATCTCTATGCCCTATGCATGTGTCCTTTCTAGGGGAATTATTATCAATTTGTAGCTCATTGCTTAATGTCAAGCTCATCTTGTTCATCTTCTATCCCATATTTGGTATCACATCCCCTTGTATCTCTATCGCATCCCACCCATACTTTCTTCTTTTGAGTGACCATCTATCTCATTCTTCGTAACATGTCCCTTTGAGGGGGCATCATATCCACTAACACCATTTACTAAAATTCATCCATGACATGGTTTTTCTTTGAAATACCATTACTCCTTCCACTTCAATCCACTCACAATGCCATTTCAAAGAAGGGGAAAATATATACACCTAAAATTTCTTGCCTCATTATGATTGATAACATTCCTATTAATCAATGCTAATTCACTAATCCCATTCTATTCTAATTCATCCCACTAATTAATCCCCTGTTCCTATCCGTTTATTTAATATACCCCTCTAATAATTCTCCATTTCGCTAACCTTATCCCATCCTACTATTCCATTAATTATTCTAAATATCCCATTATCATAATCTAATCCTACTTATCCATTATATGGGAGTTTAAAATTACCATAACCCCACATAACCACCTACCTTCATCCTAGCCTTTCCTACATCCCTATGTCTCTAATCCTCACCTAATCTCCCATCTAACCCCCACCTAATATTCCATTATCTCTAATATAATGAATAAGTCTCTAGAATTGGAGACTTCTCTCCAAGTCTCTAGAAACCTCTAATTTTAGTGGTTTCCTAATGAATTTAATATTGCTTAGATAATCTAGAGCCATTGATCTCATTTCCCTAAATTTAAATAATAACCCTTGATTTTCCCTCCTAAAATATATATAAGCAAATTCTCCCTCCACCTTCAAACCACTTAGGAAGTCCATACCAAAACCATGCCAAAATGATTCTAGAAATATTCTAGAAAAATCCATAATCAACCATCTATTGAAACCTCCATCAAAAATATAACATCAAGCTATCATGGTGTCAATCTGAGTCTAATCATCTACTTGCAAATGTTGGAAGGATGTAACATGAAACAAAGGATTCGGTAAGATCTTTTATCATTCTAATTTGTTATATAAATCATTCATATTATGGATTTTGCATTTTGGGTTTGAATTTAGTTTTTTTTAATTCATACATAGAGCTCGAAGTCCTACTACAAATATAATTCTATGCAAATGGAATAATAATTTCCTTTTAGTTGTTAATTCTTCCTTTTCCTTTTCCTTCCAAAGGGCATCTTCATTTGAGAAATAATCTTTAGATCCTATGAAATATACTTTTGTGAGTTAATAAATTAATAAATGAATTAATATGAAGGATTATTCTCCACCCTTAAAATTAGAGACAAGATGAAGGTCACACAATGAATCTTGTGAGATATTTTAGGGTGCATTATTAACCTTTCATATTGGAAATAAGATGAAGGGCCCATGTTGATGATTCATGTGGTTATCCATGTGATTTATTGAGAATACTTTTCCACCATTAATATTGGAAAAAGGTCCACATTGAATCTTGCAAAAATATTTTGAGGAAAATTCTCCACCCTCCATCTTGCATGAAATATGGAGGGTTCATATTGACCCCATTTTTTAGTATATTAAAGATCCTTCCTCTACCATTCATCTTAGACAATATGAAGGGATCATATTAGCAATCCATGTGTTGATCCATGTGCTTTATTGAGGATTCATTTTCAACCATCCATACTAGAATTAAGATGAAGTATCCTCATTGATTTGAAATTTTTATAAATAAACCATTCTTCTCTTCAATTTCCATGCACAATTTTGGATAGAGAAGGTATGAGAATTTATCACTTGCATCCTCAAAGTTTATCTTGTGTATTATAATTCTATTATGGCTAAGACACCCTCTTCTCTTAAAAATGGGGGACCAATCTAAAAATAACATGAACCAGAGCTTTAGGATCCTTTATTTTGTTTGTGTTGGTTTTACCTAATTAAATATTTGAAATATATGTCACACTAATTTTCTTGAAAAATAATAAGCCCTATTTATTTTTATAACTAAGGTATACTTATTCTTTTATGAATCATGGTGATAACATTATAGGTCTAATTTTGATTAAATTTACTAGAGTCTCATTCCTTTCTTCAAGCAACAAACTCATTACCCTTCATGGTAAATCAAAGTCATAGTAAGGGATGAGTAATAATTAAATGAATTATGTATCTTTTCATTTCTTACTTAGTATGTTTTATGTATTTTGTAGATATTAGGAGAGTCCAGCCAAATGAGAAGGTGTAACATTGCCATGTGTCAAAGTGGATAATCCATGGACATGTCAAAAATGTTAGATTTTGGGAGAGCCTAGAGGAATGAGAAATCACCACATCACCATGTATTAGAATGGCTAGTCCCTAGACCAATTAAAGAATTTATATCCCAAGAGAGCCTAACTGAATGAGAAGGCACCATGTTTACATGTGTTCAAATGGCTAGTCCCTAGAATTTTTAGAGATTTTAGAGCCTAGGAGAGCTTGAATAAATGAGAAGGTGCCACATTGCCTTACTTTGGAGTGGTCATTCCCTAGACCTATTAGAGATGTCATATCCTAGGAGAACTCAATGGAATGATAAGGAAACACATTTCCATATGTCAAAGTTTCTAGTCCCAAGACATGTTAGAGATGTTAAAGCTTAAGAGAGCCTAAAGGAATGAAAAGGTGCCACATCTCCATGTGTTAGAGTGGCCAGTTCCAAGACCTGTTAGAGATGTTAGAGATTGGGAGAGACTAACTAAATAAGGAGGCAATATGTTGCCTGGTAAGGTGGATGGACTAACATCTAACTAAGGCCTTGATAAGGTCAAAATTAGCTATTAATGAGGCCAAAAAACCAATAAATGTGTTCCATATATCCTTAGGTGACACACCACACTTACTATGGGAATGACATAGAGTATAAAGCCATGCCTAGGTACCAACTATTAGTAGGAAGACTAATGAGATGATGAAACATGAGAAAAAGTGGGAGTTAACTAAGAAGCCTCTAAATGATGTGACTACATGCCTACCATGTGATGTGAATTAAGAAATAGGAAGCTAGGCTTGATTGGATTATTTTAAAGCATCTTATTATTATTTCTATATCTAGATGGTGATAAAGAATTATGGGGTTTGAATTCAACTCTAGATTTATAAGTAAAGATAGAAAATATAACCACCAATTCAAATTTGAATTCACAATAAGTGAGATTATAAACACCATTAATACAAGAGGATATATGTATGTGTTTATAAAAGCATAAGGGAAGCTCAATAATCATTGCCACTATTACCTTTATAAAATACTCTCACTCCTAGTTCTCCAATTATGATAGAGCACCCTTGTATTCTATGACTTATGTTCAAAGATTACCTATTAACTATCCATCATATTACAATTTTTCTATCCTCTTCCAAACTAAAATTCAAATGTGAGTACCAAGATACCACATTCTTGGCTAGATTGATAAAATTCAAGCACTAAAATGAATTATTCAAAGTGGCTGAGTAAGTTCATAGGGATTAAGGCTTACAGGATGACTAATAGGTAGAGTTTGAGTATGCCCATTGATCATATAATAAGTAGGGAATTTATAGATTTTATGTCAAGCTACAGGCATTCAAAATTACCCTACACTAACTTGTTCATTAACCTCCTTCATAATTCCATCTACATGTAGGATGGATTCTAGGACTAAGTGTGTTCACCTAACTCTCAACACTAGATTTATGATATCTCTAGGAATGCCTTCAAGGTGTACTACTCCCTCGTAGACTACACCTTCTCATATGATGTGGAAATGATGATGGTTTGTATGGGGACCTACCAAATATATGATACTTTTACAAATAATATGAGATCCCATATGTTAAATGGGTTAACAAGGAGGATATTAATGCATACATAATCCACACCTTTCAATATAAAGTACAATTAGTCATGATCCTACTAAATTGATTATTTAGGGCCTAGGACTACTTACACACCAATGATCTATGGGTGCCTCTCTTGCATATGATCTTTACATACTCAAAAGTCTTAGACATGGAGGATTGATCAAATTCAAGTTGGTCTATTCCATCATAGATTCTTAGGGGATTGGTGGTCCATGTGGTCTTTTACAAGATATATGGACACCATTTCCACAACCATCATATATGACATATGTGAGAATTTCTACTTGGTGATTTACCAAAAAAATAATGAGGCCCTAATGCCCTAACTATTGAAAGGAATTAGGGATTCCATCATTGCCATTAAAGACTATCAAATTTATGAGGACACTGTGATCTAGAGTACATGTTTCCTAAAGGACCCCCTCTAGTTGCCATATTTTGTCCCAACCCATATAAAAAAATTAAGAGATTGCCTATTAGTTGGTAGAGTGAAATTTTGGGTTCTACATCTAGCATCAGTAGAAGGCATGCCTTCTACTTCCAATCATAATTAGTCACCATGTCTACAAGGCCTTCCATTTAATTTAGAATATGGAGATTATGTGATACTCTTGCACCCTATAAAAATTTAATCTAGCATTGGGACCCTAAGGGGTTAATTAGAGCTCACTTGGTGTGATATTTAACCTACCTTAATATCAACTATGGTCATTAAGTGGATGCTGTCAATGATAAGGAGGTGTTATCCAAGATCACAACAAAGAAGAAGAAGAAATAAAAGAAGGTTTAGGTAGGCCCATCTATGCCTCCTCTAACTTCTACTCAATCCATAAAAGACCCAACTATGATATCCCCTACTATCTACTAGAGGATATTGTAAGGAATTCCTCTACCTTCTCCTCCTTGTTCTTTAAGTCTAATTCTACTTCTTCCAATAGTTCTTGATCCTCCTACCTCTACTCCTCCACCTATTCCAGTCACTCCTTCTACATTGACTTTTCCTCTACCTCCTGTAATAGTTTTATTATTCCAATCTTGGTAGAGCTAGACCTGATCTTCTCAATTCTAGGTAGTCCAGGTGCAACTGACTCAATGACTAACACATCAACCTCAGGATGTATAGACCCTAAGGTTTTGATGTGGCCAATAGTATGAGAAAAAGCCTAGAGTGAATATCCTAATAGGTATCCATATAGGTTCCCCCTCTCACACCTCAAAATTATTCCCTTTCTCTTCCACACATAACTCTTACTAGTTTCCAAATCTTGGACTTGACACCCACCAGTTTTGCTCTACTCCCACAAACCCCCTAATGGTTCCTCTACTTTTTCCCATTTCACCCCTATATCATTCACCTAAGTAAATTTGGAATTATTCCTCCTAAGTTTCCTTTCATCTTCATTTCCCTCTAATTTATTTCTTTCAAAACCTAAAGTCTTCCACCATCAACCCCTATGGATCCTATTATCTTGACTAGTCCATCTACTACAACATCCAAAGCTAAGCCAGGTAAGAGGCCAAAGAAGAATCATAAGGAAACTCACACTTTGGGTCTACCTTAAAGGACTTATGGTCTATTCCAATATTGTCCATAAGATTTACTAGTCCCTCTAGCCCCAGTCATAAGGCCTTGGCACCTTAATCCTTAGCCCCCTCTTTTAATTACCTAAGGTGCCATGAGGTTCACCTTTAACCAATCCATCTTCTCACTTCTATTTCATGACCCTTTCTTTAGGGTAATTCCTTATTAGATCAGCTTAACCTAGGAATATTGGTGGCCAAAAATGTTCCCATGGGCCTCCCCCTTTATTCTTCTTCCTTTTACTCACATACCCCCTACACCTCTACTAATCTCCTCATTCACCCCATCTACTTCCTCCATATCCTATCCACCTCATTCTCCACCCTTCACCACCATTTCAACCACCCCTGCTACACCTATTGTAACTTGGGGAATGGTCCAAAGGTCATAGGCACTAGATATGATTTCTAAAGGTGACCCATATGTATAATGGAGTTTTGACCAAGACTCTAGAAGCATGAAAAGGACATTGATGTAGATGTTTATACATGAAGGGAACTTAGTGGTTTGATAGACCCATCAAGATCTATTCTCCCTCACCAAGGTGAGGACTTCCATCAAGAAAGAAAGGATGGTCATGTACATAGTCTCCATTCTCTAAGAAACTCATGATATGTATGAAAATATCATCAAGGACATGTAGAGCTATGTTCAAACCTTAGAATCCCAAGTGAAGAGCACATTTAATATTAGGATAAATGAGTAGGTCAAGGATGCCCTCTTAATACTCTTTTCAGTCCTTAGGAAAGTAGTAAAGACTTTGTCTAAGACTAACATGCTTATCCAATAGATCTAGGCCTACATAGAGAGGGTTATAGAGATAAATAGAGAGTGTAAGAATCTACAAGTGGTGATTAAAAAATGGATGTTCCTAGAGCTAAATATAATACTAATCTTAGACTTGGGGTTGTATCAGACATATGTTAGGAACATGAGGGTTGCTATAGAGGAATGGTTTTCTATAACTCACATTATAAAAAGACCCTTAGAATAGGGAAAGAAGAATATACTAACCTATTTTAAAGAGATAAATATCACCATGATATTCCACTTGAATGGCACCTTTCTTAACTAAAGGAAATTTAAATTCCACCTAGGTCAATTTGGCTAGGTAATAAGGGAGATGGTCATTATCGTGGTCTTAATTTGTACCCATGGAAGGGGTTCTTTAGGCTCCCTCTAAATAAGATAAAAAATGGGAACAAAATTAGGTTATGGGTGTCCTATAGTGAGGTTGAGCCTCCAAAAAGTGTTGGTTCCCTTGGATATATCACCTAAATTAATATATTACTTGGAAAAGGGATATAAATAGATAATAATGCATGAAAACATGTAAAAGCAGGTGATGCACCTAATTTTTGAACACTTATAATTACACAAGACACGCTATTAGACACTTTTAAGACTATAATTATCACTTCATTCACTCTTTGATCAAATTTCACATAAGTATTTCAAAAAAATGCATGAACTAGCTATCAATCTAGCATAGGAGGGAAGTTATCCACTTCCAAACCAATCAAAAAACTACTTATGGAACTTAGAGTGACCTGTGAGAGCCAAAATCATTTCATGAAGGTGAGAAAACTCAAACAAAGGCAAAGGAAAGCAAGCATTAACTTAACCACATCAATAAATTCATAGGAAACACTTCAATTAAACTTATGAATTGAGGAATTCAGTCTTTTGTTACATCAAATAGGTGTTATAGTACAAATCTTGGCATAGTTTGGGTATGCTAAAAACATAATAGTCTCTTTTATTTGGGGAGAAATGGGAGATATATAAGAAAATGGGAAGAGAGGTAGGGAAAAAAGCATACAAAAATAGTAAATGATGCCTAACCACCTTTTGATTGATTAACATTGATCCTGTTTAGAAAATTAACCATTAATCAACTCCAAATAGCTCTCAAGCCCCGTCACTAGCTTATAAATGCACTAGAAGACAAGAAATTTTTCAAAGGTGATGATTCATGATCCATGAAAATGGGAAAGTCCCTAAAGAATTTAAAACTTCATAAATGCTCAACTATTTTCTCAACCTCCCAACTCTCCATCTTCTTAATAAGCTTACAATACCATGCTTCAACTTGATATGTCCTTCACGTTATCAAATAACCACTTTGAACTCATTCATTTGGTGTCCTTTCTAACATTCCTTTCATAGTCACCATTTTTCTATTAATCTAAACCTTGAACATATGTCTATTATAGGTGAAAACCAATTAACCTATTGGTTTTTATATAGCCATAATTTCCATGAATATATACAAGCTAGGGTTTATTGATCATAAACAAGATGTAAAACTTATGTCTAAGGGATTTAAAGATTTATAACTGAGCTTTAATGGTGTTATACAATCCTATAGGGTTTACTATTGGTAACCCATATCATATCTTGATCTAATATTCATACCATTACCTACTTGGGTGGTGAAATCCTTTTGAACTGATGTGTCTACCTATGTGACATTCCCTGACCATGCTGTTAATTATATGATCTTTACCAATATAGACATGTTTCCTACTCTCTTACCCTCATGTAACCTAATAAAATTTACTTAATTAATTTCCTTAGAAGTCTCCTTGGATTGAATTTCATGTTAGCCATTGATCTATGATTGCTTTCTAGATTATGGGACTTGACAACCTCACTTTGATATTTATCTTTACTTTCAAAAATGTGATACTTACCAATCCTACATGCTTCATTTATACCCTAATATTAGTTCATGTAATCAAATGTGCTTATGCCACATGGTATCCTTACATATAATCTAGGCTCATTAACTTTTTGACCTCATGCACACTATTGATCTCCTTGGCATGATTGAACACACTCCATCAATATTTGGTCTTCCAGTTTAATCTTTTAGATAAAATATAGACCATTGATTTTTATATAATAATATGATCAAATGTAGACCATAAATTTTCTTTCAACTCACCACAATTTAGACACTTGACACCTTCGTTCTTATGTCAGGATCCTCTGACCTTTTAACCTTGAGCTCATCATTGATATTTAATTGCATGATTAAATGAACACCATAGATCTTCGATCTTGTTGATCTTAAGAGATATTACACATGCCTTTGATATTTGATACAAGCTTTTGAGATCATCCCACTTATTAGTCTTGCATTTTAAATGAAACTTGTTAAGTAATTTTTAATCCAAATAACTATTTCCTATGGCCTTAATTTGATGTCCCAAGGCATGTTCCACACTGCTAGAGCACTTTTGAAGTCTTATATCTTGAGATATAAATCACATTAAGACACCACACTTGTAAAGGATTACCTTGGAAAAAATACATCATTTTTCATGCAATCCTTTAGCTTTGATTGACCTCCCAAGTACACTTATTAAATGCACAACCAAACTAACTTGTTCATCCCTACATGATGTGCTAAGATAGTCTAGTTCTTAAGAATCACATTAAGGATTTTTTAATACTGACTCATTGACTCACAAAATAAACTAGCATGATGTGCAAAGTTTCAAATGGTAGGGGTGATAATTTTACCTATGAGGGCAAAATTATCAACATTTTGGTGACTCAACTGGGAAGCATGCTTGCTATGCTTGAGAACTAGACCATTAACATGACTCTTAGACTCAAACAATGAAAAATTGGATCCATGACTGAAAGAAACCTTTTAACCTAAAATAAGAGAATTATTCCACCAAGACAAGGAAGGAAACACACAAAACAAGGAAACCATTCTAAACAAAGCAAGTGTGTAAAAAAATCACTTATTTATGACAAAACAAAAACAAACTAATGTGATATAAAAATACTTGAAGGAAAGAAAAACTAATTATGTACAAGGATCTTAGCTCTTTAATAGTAATGTTTCAGATGTATCCCATTAACTGGGATAGGAATCTACTCATCATCTATCTTTGCAAGTTGGAAGGTATTTTGGGATTTTTAGCTATAGATTGTGTATGGATCACTCGAAAGAGAGTTAAACTTTATATTCCTTCATAGTTTATCTCTATCCTCATCTCACTTGAGGACCAAATCTCTTTCTTTGAAACTTTATGAGGAAGATTTCTTGTCAAAGGCCCTCTTCACTTATGCTTGGTGGATTTCCATGGCTACCATGGACTAATCTCAAACCTATTCTAGCTCCATAATCTTAGAATATCTAATATCCATTGGTTCATTCTCCAAAAACTCTAATTGATGTATTAGTTCTAAAGTAGGAAACTCAAGATAAATAGGCAACTTTTCTTCCTTACCATATACTAGCTTGTATGGAGTGTTGGCTATTGATATTTTGTACGCAATCCTATCAGCCCATAGAGCTGATTTCAACTTGAGATACAATGACCTTTGATAATCTTCAATAATCCTTCTTATTATATTTAACAAGTTCTTATTTGTGGACTCAACAATTCCATTGCCTTATGGATAATAATTTGATGAAGTGATAAGATAAACATCATTTTTACTAGCCCATTGCCTGATCTTAGTCCCCAAAAAGGCCATCACATTGTAATAAATAATGGTTGAAGGAACTCTAAATCCAGTAAGCAAACCTTCATATAAATCTAAAAAATTAGATTCATTTTATTCTTTTGATGATATTACATTTATCCATCTAGTGAAGTAATGTATATCAATTAGTATCCATTTGTGTGTTGAACTTGAGGTGGTTTTGATGAGACCAATAAAGTCCAAACCCCATTGGATAATGGGCTGATCCACTGCAATTGGTTGGAGAGCTAAGGCTACAAGTTTTACTTTTCCCACAAACATAGCACACTATTTTCACTTCCTAACCCATGCATGATAATCACCAAATATGTTAGGCCAATAAGACCCACATCTCACAATATTAAGGGCTATGCTCCATATTTAATAGATCCCTCCACCATGTCCATCATGTAATTGTTTAAGAAATATCTATTTTTGGATTGTCTCTATACATCTTAACAACATGCCATTGATATATTTATTTGACAAAACACCATCAACAATAATAAATTGAATTGATTTAAATATGAAATATCTTCTTTTTGAATCACTTAGATGAGAGGGATAAATACCATCTTGAAATTTCTTACCAAGTCATGAAATGAACTAGAAGGTGAGGTATGATCAACTACAACTTCTTTATCATTTAATACCAAAACCACCTCATTAGCCTCCTAAATGTATTGATCTATATGATCACAAAGTTATTTTCCTGTAATCAACTTTGTGACCTTGATTTATACATCATACTCAATTACCTTCATTATCCAACAAGCTCTTTTCTCATTTATGTCTTTATTCAAGAGAAACTCCTTGATACTTGGATGGGCAACCATTAGGTGTATCTTATTATTATACAATGAATATCTAAATTTCTTGAGAGACCTTATAAATGAAAATACATGTTTTTTAACAAATGAGTATCTTATTTCATACTCTTCCAAGCCTTGAATAAAGAAGGCTATTGGTTGTCCTAAAGCTTCATGATTCTATTTCACAAGAATGCCTAAAATAGTGTCCATATTAGCATAAGTATACAAAATGAAATCCTCTATGAAATCTAGGTTTATGAGCATAGGAGCACTAGATATGGAATTATTTATCTCTTCAAAACTCTTTAATCCTTTAATGGACCAATTGAAACTCTGATTCCTCTTTCGCATGGCTATTTGGCCTAGATAAAGTGGCAAAATTTGAAATATATCTTCTTATAAAATTGATTTTCCCTAAGAATATTTGCAAAGCCTTTTATGATTGGGTAAATAAAGTGAAAGAATTGAATCAATCCTTTCAATATCTATACTCAAACCATGTTTTGAAGTCACATTCCCAAGGAACTTACCTTCATGAATTGAGAAGACACACTTTTTGGGGTTTAGAGACACCCCAAATTGATTACACTTTTCAAACACTTTCTTGAGGTGGACCATGTGCTCAATTACACTATTTGAGAACACTATTATATAATCCAAATAAACAAGTATAAACCTATTAATAAGGCCCTAGAATGTCATATCCATGGCTCTCTAAAAGGTCATTTTAGCATTGGATAAATCAAAGGGCATATTTATATATGCAAATGTCCCCCACTTGGTAGTGAAGTCTGTCTTGAATTGGTCTTCTTAATTAGATAAAATATGATTGTAACCACTATATCCATACAAAAAATAAAACCTCTCTAAACGTACAATTAACTATAATTTTTTTTTCCATAGATGATAATAGATAATGATATTTAAGGGAAGCTTTGTTCAAATCCAAGAAGTCAACACATAGCCTAATCTTACCATTCTTCTTGCACACTAGAACAAGGTTTGACACCCAAATTGAGTACTTTATTATAAATATAATAGTTGACTCTATGAGCTATGAAGATCATCTCTCTTCAAAGGATCAAGCTTTGGATTGGTAGGCCTTTGCCTTTGTCTTACTAGTTTAGTTTCAGCCTATAACTCAATGATGTGTTGAGCTAGACCTAGACCAAATCCCTTGCGATCACTATATTTCCATGAAAACAAATCAATAAAACTTGTGCATAATTAAATGAAATCATCCTTTTGTGAAGGAGTGCATACCTTACCTAACCTTAAGTTCTTACCAACTATAAACTCCACATTAGCACATTATTCTTCCTTTGTTGATAAAGATGACTTTTTATTTCTAAACTCATCATCACCATTGAATACATTCTCAAGTGTGACCAATCCCTTGTTAAAATTATTATTTTTTAGTTTCATAATCTAATCACCATGTTTATACAAGAACCTTGATTGATTTCTTGAGGAAAACTTAGCCTCTTCTTGCAAGAACCTGACAATTTGATTGTCATCTTCAAACACTTATCAATTATCATGGTTATCCATAATATAAGGCCATACAACAAAATTAATGTGTGACTAAATTATTTAACTTTTTATATCAGCTAGGATACTAAATTGTGCCCTAATGTTAGTTAACCTATCTGCATGTTTGTTCTCATCTCTTGGTATTACGTGAATGCCAAAAGACTAAAAAAATTCAAGTAAGTACCACACCCTATGATTATAAGATCAAAATAATAATTTTTTGCATAAATTAAGACCTCTTACTTTGTGAAATACAAGCTAACTATCACCAAATACTTGTAAGCTATTGACTTTCATCTTCCTATCCCACTACAAACTATGAACTAATGCCTCATATTCTACAACATTATTTAAACAACAAAACTAGAATTTAAAAAAAGATAAATATATTTGATTTTATGGATAAATAATCATTACAACCTAGTACAATTCTTATTCCTTGATCCATCAAAGTATAAATTCCATAGACCATCATATGACTCATCATCCTTCTCATGGTTGGAATTGGTGCATCACTCTCATGAAAGAAATAAACACAAAATCCCTCTTCTTCAATTAGTTTATAAGGATAATGTTCATGTAAATTAGAGGAAAATTAATCAAGGAATAGATCTAGAACTCCATCTAAAGGTGATTCATCTTCCACCCCTATTTTCTAGTACCTCATCTGAGATGACACAGTTAGTGTTCACAATACTTGGCATATATGGCTCTATATGGAAACATACGATAGGTTTAGAATGTATTTTCACTTTGGTACCATAACTATTTATGAACATCAAATATGTTTAATCAGCTGATAAATCCTCTAGTATTTGAAGTGAAGTCCCTTGATAGACACATGGAAAAGTAGGGAGGCAAATCCACCACAACTACATCCTACTAAATGGTAACATTGGGAAAATCATGTAGTGTCAAATTTAGATTTTAATAATGCCTATTATATTTTTTTAATGATCCATCTAGCTTAAATACTCCCTTAGTATTTGGTTCATAAAGAATACCAAGCTTGTTTGTGATTTGCTTAGGCATAATAGTGCTATTGGATCACTATCCACCGTATAGTTATTAACCAAAGTGTCACCAAATATTAGAGAGAGGTAGAAAGGTGGATTTTTATTTTATTTTACCTCAATTTTTTCCACCTTTATGATATTATGAATGTATTGTACTTATTAATTATTTAGATGATCTAAATTAGTTAGGAAAACACCTTCTTTCTCAACTAGTTTTGGAGACAATCTGAGAGATGAAAGATCATGAATGAACATATCTTTTTATCTTGGAATAGAGATGGAATCCCACATGATATTATGATGTTAAAATTCTTCATTTGATCCACTATACTAAATTGAACCCAAATAAGCTTTGGCTACATTTTTTGAACCACTAGTTGCTTACAAACAAGAGGTACTTGAAGGACTTTCCCAACCTCTATATTATGATTTTTATATGTTTTAGGGGAAATAAGTTAATCTTTGATACTTGTGGAAACAAAATTAGGAGTACTTGAAGAATCACTCACATCTTGAGCCTCCTTACTAGCTCTTTATTTAGCTCTATTTAGATCTACAACTTAACCACTTATATTACTAATCTCACCATCCTGAATGAATGCAACATGATCATCCATTTTCCAATTCACATTAGTGACATCAAGCCACATTTAAATTTGTTAGGTCTCTCCTTGTGCTTCCAAAATTATTTCTTGGTACTGACTTCCTTCAATAAAAAACTTTTCTTTTGTCATTTGTGGCATAGTAATATTTTGTAACACCAAGGCTTGGCTTTGAGCATCATTGAGATTAAATGGATGCCAACCTAAATATTGCATCAAGTTATTTTGAGGTGGTGTGGGAACAATAGCTTTTGACGTGGAAGGTAAATTAAGATCAAGAGCCACATATGGTTTAGCTTGAGTTATATCTCCTTGTGGTTGATAGGGGGTCTATTTTCTCTAAATCCTTGATAAGGAGGCCTTTGATTTCTAAAGGTATAATAGGTGGTTTAATTTTGTTGTTGATAATGCCTATTATCCTAGAAATGCTGTCTCTTGAGTTTTACTATTTCATTCCCAAAAGATTGAAATAATTTTTTTAACTCTCCAAGCTCACTATCTTGATTAGAAGGGGCTGTAGTTTGATCTTTAGGGAATGAAATAGGAGCTAAAGATGGAATTTGAGGAACTTTAGGGGCTAGTATAGACTATAATTCTAGGAATATAGGCATTGGGGCCTTGGAGAGAGCTTACCAACTTGTATCAAATTGTTTTATGCTCTTATTATAACCTCATAAGCATCTAACAAAGTAATACCACGCATTGACTGTATCATCACACTAATATCAAAGTTGAGGGATTTTAGATAATATAAGAAGGTATATTCTAGGGATGGTATAATAAATTTAGGTATCCTAGTCCATTTATTTTAGAATTTGAGGTTAAAATCAAACATGAGCTCATGAGAAGCTCTTTGTATGGTCATCAACTATTCAACTAAGAATAGATGATTAGATCTATCCTCAAATTGTCTGACTAAGGCTATAAATAATTCATTCGAGGTATCAATGGAATTTAATGGAAGGTTTTTATACCATTGTATTACTTTTATTTTAAGGAAGCAACAAGTAGTCTAATAGCTATAGTCTTGAATAATATTGAAAACTTAACAAAGGTTGGAAACATCCTAGATGTGTTTAATAGGAGTTATTTCATCTTCTCCTAAGAATAATGGGATTATCTTTAGAGAAAACATAGGAATGTCATAAAAATGGGCTAAATTAAGTGGACTACCTCTATTGAATGGAACAAACACTTGGTTTTTGATGGCCATTTAGATAGTGAGGATTTCTCAACTTAGGATAATAGGATGACTAGGAGATGAATATTTATTCTAAGGATATGGTATTGTCCTAATAAACCTTTCTCTTTTATTTTAAGTAGAAGGCAACTTATTGAATTCAAGGGGAATACCTTTACTAGCTGAACTTGTTATAGTTTTTGGCATGAGAGTTTTTCTTGGATGATGCTATGAACTCTATAATCTAAAGTATCTTTAGATTTTGATGATGATGGATGTCTTCCTTTTCTATAAATAATTATCCTTGGATAAAAAATTCACCAATGCCAAGGAGAATTGTTCCCACCAGACATGCTATAAACTATTGTGGTCTTTATTTTCAACAATGAAGGGGGTTCTTCAGGTTCCCTCTAATTAAGGCACAAAATGGGAACAACCTTAGGTTATGGGTATCATATAGTGAGGTTTGGCCTCTAGAGAGGTCTAGTTCCCTTGGATATAGCACTTAAACTAATCTCTTGCTTGGAAAAGAGAGAAAAATAGATAATAATACATGAAAACATGTAAAATGAGGTGATGCACCAAAGTTTTGAACACTTATAATTTCACAAAACATATTATCAAACACTTTCAAGATTTCAATTATCACTTCACTCATTCTTTGATCAACTTACACATAAGTATTTCACAAAAATGCATGAACTATTTATCAATCTAGCATAAAAGGGTAGTTGTCCACTTCCAAACCAATCAACAAACTATCTATGGAACTTATAATGACTTGTGAGAGCCAAAAACATTTCATGAAGGTGAGAAAAATTAGACAGAGGCAAAGGAAAGCATGCATTCACTTAACCACATCAATAAATTCATATGACACACTTCAATTCAACTTATGAATGGAGGAATCCAATATTTTATTATATTAGATAGGTGTTACTGTATAAATCTTAGCATAGCTTGGGCATGCCAAAAGCATAAGAGTCTCCCTTATTTGGGGAGAAATGGTAGATATATAAGAAAAGGGGAAGAGAGGGAGGGAAGATATCATATAAAAATAAATCAATGAAGTCCAACCACCTTTTGATCTATTAACATTGATCATATTCAACAAATTAACCATTGATCAGCTCCAAATCACTCTCAAGACCCCTCATTGGCTTATAAATGCACAAGAAGACAAAAAATTTATTGAAGGTGTTAAGTCATGATCCATTAAAAGGGGAAATTCCTCAAAGACTTCACTTCATAAATTATTGATTATTTTCTCAACCTCCCAACAATCCATCTTCTTAAGGAGCTTACAATACCATGCTTCAACTTGATATGTCCTTCACATTATCAAATAACCACCTTGAACTCATTCACCTAGTGTCCCTTCTGACATTCCTTTCATAGTAACCATTATATCATTACTCCAAACCTTGAACATAGGTATACTATAGATGAAAACCAATTACCTTATTGATTTTCATATAGCCATAATTTTCATGATCTATAGGCTAGGGTTTCTTGATCATGAAAAAGATGTAAAACTTACATTTGAGGTCTTTCAAGAGTTCTAGCTAAGCTTTAATGGTGTTATATGATCATGTAGGGTTTTCTCTTGGTAACTTAGATCATGTATTGATCTCACATTCATACCTTTACCTATGTAGGTGGTGAAATCCTTTTGAATTTACATGTTTGAATATGTGGCATTCCCTTGCCATGCCATTGCTTATATGATTATTGTAAATATAAACACACATCCTCCTCTCTTTTCCTCTTAGAAATTTGCTTCACTAATTTCCTTTAGAGTCTCCTTATCTTAACTTTCATGCTAGCCATTGATTTGTTATTACTTTCTTGATTGTTCCACTTGGTAGCCCCACATTGATCTTTATATCAGCTTTCAAAAATGTGACACTTAGAAATCATCCATGCTTCCTTTGGACCCTACTATCAGTTCATGTAATAAAATGTGCTTACATCATGTGGTAGCCTTATGTGTAATATACGCTCATTGAATTTTTGACCTCATGATTACCATTGGTCTCCTCAACATGATTGAACACATTACATCGATCTTTGATCTTCTAGATCAAATATGGACCATTGATCTCTATCTAAAAATATGATTAAACATGGACCACCAATCTAATTTAAACTTATCATGATTGAGACACTTGGAACCTCCATGCTTATATTCGAGATCCTCTTACCTTTTGACCTTGATATTTCTATTGATCTTTAAATGCATGATTAAATGCACATCATAGAACTTCGATCTTGTTTACCTCAAGAGATCATCCACGTGCCATTGATATTTGATACAAGATTCCAAAATTAAACCACTTGTCGATATTGAATTTAAATTGAAACTTGTTAAATATTTTTGAATCTAAACAACTATTTCCCAATGCCTTAATTTGACATCCCAAGGAATGTTCCACACTATTAGATCACTTTTAAAGGATTATATCTTGAGATAGAAAGTACATAAAGAAACCAAAATCTTAAGGGATGACATTGGCACAAAATACATCATTTTTAATTTAATATTTCATCTTTGATTGACCTCCCAAGTACAGTTATTTAAAGCACAACCAAATTGATATGTTCATCCCCACATGACATGCTAATACAATCTTGTTCCTAATAATCACATTAAGGAATTTTTTAGACTAACTCATTGAATCACAATATAAAATGGCATGATGTGTAAAGTTTTGAATGGTAGGGGTGACAATTTGACCTATGAGGGAAAAATTGACAAAAATAACTAGATCAAACTAAGAAGGGGCTTAGGTTGTGTTAGATCTCTCAATATAATCCATGCCAAACATCAACTAGGTCTCCAAGGTTCAAAAATTAATGAAATCACCCTTCAAAGTATACCAGAGGATGGAGACTCAATCATTAGGGATACCCCAATGAACCTTGATAATATGGACAAGGAGTTTAACCTCATGATAGCCACATTGGAAGCCAAGGATTCTAGATCGAAGCAGTTAGGATCTAAACCTTCTCAAATACCTCCTTGTATCAATTAAGTGGTTCCCCATAGATATTTTATGGTTTTGAAGGGATTGTCTTGTTTTAAATTTTGAATTATGATTGTAACTATAATGAGAGGCCATGATGTCCTCGGATGGATCCTCATGATATTTAGAGGTGATCCCCATCCTTATCTAAATAAGGAAGAACTATATTGTAATATAGAGTCATATAAAATTAATTCAATGTTTTGTTGGATTATAGCCTTGATTTCACTATATTTTTTCTTCATCTCTCTAAACTATAAATTTGGCACAAATCAATTATTATAATAACACTCACTTCTTTTAATGAATACAATATTTATTTTCTATAAAGGGTTTGTTATATGTTTCAATTCTATTTCATCTCCATTCTTGATAGTCAACGATAGGTTAATTGGATTAATACTTTGTTTCTTTGTGTGATATGGTTATAATGTGCTTAGCTATTATAATCACTATGTGAGTTCTCTCATTTTATTTTTTAGTACTGATAATTTGTGTGTAATCTAAAAATTCTCATATGGTGTTTATGTGTACTCTATTATAAACTCCTAGTACTCATATTTAGTGAGATCTCATATTAAATTCATACTCTCGATTCCCTCATAATATTCCTACTATATGTTCATGAAGGTAGAGCTTTAGTGAAACTCAGTCTACATTGGTATAAATATGGTAGATTCACTTGGTTCAATGATTAAAGTACCGATTTCATTCTAGGCCTAGAGTCTCCCTTTTCTAACTTACACTTCCCTCTCTTTTGTGTTTGATATTTAAAATTGAACTACTCTTTCCCCTTGTATTTAAAAATATAAATCATAATACTCATGTAGCTCTATTAATTTGAATGGAACCTCTAGCATTTGGTAGGGGTACATGGGGTACATAAACAAAAACTAGAAGGATAGAAGGCTCAAGGCCTCTATGGGCTATAGGAGATATATAGTGGCTATATAGTTTGATGGCTTACACTAAGATATAAATAGACTTATAAAATAGGTTAGGGATAACACAATCAACTAGAAAAAGGATGCAAGTATCTCTAGTGGGTATAACCATAATAAATCAAGTATCTAAGACTAGAATACTATCTACATACAAATTGTAGAAATAATAATGATAAATAAAGAAAGCTAACAAGCAATGTGTAAACAAAGAAGAAAAGGCACTTTCAAGCTAAATGAAAGACATTTTAAGAAGTAAATATGTTTTCAAGAAAGGGTGAAAAATCATTCCTAATCTAAGTTTGAGATAACTCTTTATTTTCAACACTATTGTTCCCTAAGAATGTAATTTTTTAGTCTAAGAAGAAGGGATATTATTTATACAAGTTTTATATATTATTTTGAGCATGTAGGATTCTACTATGTAATGATAAATGTTTCTAAAGAGAGAATGATATATAATGGAAGATATTTCAGGAAATGAAAGATATTCTTGATCACATACAAATGCATAAACTTCATAATATATCCTAGATAATGCCTTAAATAAGTTAAATCACTAAAATAATAAAACATAACATGTATAATATTGTAAACAAATAAGAATTTCAATTTACATAGTAAATTTCTTGCATATAAAACTCAAAATAAGTATGTAGACTTTCTACCAATCGATTATCTAAGATAGGAAGCAATGAAGGAGAATGATTAGGCTATGTATAGGCTGAGTGTAAACCAAGAGCCAGAAGCTATAGAAGAGGTGAAGGAGAAGCTACCAATTGAGAGAGAGAGAGATATAATGAAAAGAGCATAAGAATAGGTGAAATAGAGTATTGAAGGAGATAGGAAAAACCAACATTATTTAGGAACACTGTAGAGAGTAATGTGAATCACCAAAATAAGCCATAGAATAACAGGGCATCCCCTATCACAATGAAAGCTAAGTGTGCCAAGTAATAACCAGGTGAGATTCAAGAAGGAAACCAAGATTTGAGTGTGATGATAAAATGGGAAGATTAGAGAAATAATTTAGGAGAGAAAGCCTCAAATGAATTAGGAAGTGTCATATATCTCAAGCCTAATCTATGAAAAGGCCAAAAAGTAGTCATTTTTAGCCATTTAGGCAAATCTAGGCCCTTTTGTGCATGTATACCTAAGATGTAGCCAAGGCCACAACTTTTATGAAAGAAACATGTGTCTTAGGCTATTGGTTTCCTCCCTAAGCCATGGCCTAGGTTAAAATACTACTCTAGGGGGTTAATAGGCCTTTAGAATGGCCCTAGGAGGCATCTAGAGGGTTTGCCTAGTGCACAAAAGGTTAGAGATGTGCTAGGGAGGTATATGGGATGAATGTATGACATGTGAAAGGTAAATGTAAGTATAAAATACCTCAAATTAAGATAACCAAGGTTGTTAGTCTATACATGAGCTGATGTGTAATTATAGGGAAGAGTCGGGTCATGGGAAGTAGGATTACACATGCTCTTAAGTTACAAATAGTCAACATTCAAATGAATAAGGAGTGTTTTGTAGTACCTAGAAATCAAATAAAAGAAAAGTAAATCAATAAATAAAAATATTAAAGAGAACATTTCCTGCACTTACTAAATAAGGATAGTGGTAGAAGAAGTCAATAATACAATTCATAGGTGAAAGTATAAATGCTATGTAATCCAAATCTAACTCTAGCTCCAGATCTAACTCTAAATGGTACAGATAAGTTACATAAGTGATATCAAATCAAATCATACAATTGAGAATGAAACTCATTAAGATGTTAGCCCTAATGTTCTCCCTATGAGGGATATGGGTGACCTAAACATCCTCGAAGAAGGAGAGCAAATTATGTGCCACCTCAAAGAGGGGGAGTAACTTAGAGATAAGGATGACCCAAGTACCAATGAGTTAAGACATAATGAAGAGTGATTTAGAGATTAAATACATATATCACACACCTAACTTATGAACATTGATCAAGGAACCAATGATTGTGTGATGCTTGATTGTATTATTTGTCTCATTGGTAAGAAATAAACCAACTTCAACAAGCTCATGACCCCACAACTTATCAATAACCCAAGCCATGGTAGTAGGTCCAAGGTTTCCCCAACTACCACCATTTATGTGAATCACCACTAAGAGGTACATCATGATGGGGATTGAAGATACAGGACTAACAACTATGAAAGGGTGATCTCAAAATAAAGTAGGACAAATGATTTTTAAAAGGGAAACAAATAATGGAACTAGGTCACAAACAATGTGGTTCACCAATGTTGACCATGATAAGAGGTAATGGGGGAAAGTGGGGGAAAGTTCAAAGAAGATGAAGACTAGTCAACAAGACTAGAGTATGTCCTAAACCACTACCACCAACTAATGACTCTACTTGAAATCATGAAAAAAAAGATAAAATGAGATTTAGAATGTATCAACTATAAATTTTTTTAGAGAAATGACTAACTAAAAGAATAATGGTAGGAAACTTCCATCCCTAGGTGCCCACAAGATGGGTCACCAACTAGGGAGGTCAACCGAGACCTAAAAGGGATTCCAAGGACCAAAATGGGGCCAAAACAAGCCCAAGGAAGACTCAAATTAAAAATGGAGTTGTCAATGTGATTAGAACATGTAAAAACCCCTAATATGGAGGTTTTATAGTTTGGAATATAAAAAGGTTGAAACATCCGAAAAGGGCCCACAAAAATCACGAAAAAGGGCTAAAAAGAGGAAAAATGAGTAAAAAGTGAATCATTTTCACTCTAATTTTCACTTTGAGAGAGCCAAAGGAGAGCTCACCAGCTACTAAATCCTAAGTAGAGTGAATTAGGACATAGGATCATGCCAAAAATGCATAAGATGGTCTGGGTAAGTCCTTTGATCAAAATTTTTGTAAATTTTACTCATTTTTGTGGTTTAAGAAGCCCACAAAAACATTTTGACTAATTCTAAGTGATTTGGTGGAAAAATTAAATGAATTAGATATTCAAAATGATGGGGAGGCCAAGAGGGACAATCTAGAAAATATGTCACATTAAGCAATTGCCCTGGGAGAGAGAAATGGGAGCCCTAGGGTGCCCTTGGGGGCCATGCCCCAAGTCATGGCCTTGATGGGAAAAGCCATAACTTGGGACACTACTAGGCCATGGGGGCGATGGCTTGGCCCACTACTAGGATATGAATTTGCCTAAAATTAATGGCCTAGGGTAGAGAGGCCCCAAAATAAGCCTTGGGGAGCCTAAGAAGGCTTGAAAAGGGCTATAACAATTTGGAGAGAGGAGGAAACAAGTAAATAGCTTAAAATAATTATTTTTTACTTGATTTGATCATTTAATGGATAGTAGTACTAATCTATTTATTAAACTTAAAGATGAGTTAGTATACCATTAGAGGGAAAGCCTTCATAGATGAGGGAGTAGGCAACACATAGAGATAGACCATGTGAGGTGACCAACTAGGAAAGAGTCCCATCATGGTTTGCTAAGAAGGAAAATGCTCCACCTATGGAGGACTAGGATTTCCTAAAGAGTGTAGGACTTTATAAATTAGTACATGTGCCTTCATTTCATTACTCTATGGATCTAATGAATGTATTCATGACCACGTGGGTACTTGAGAGACATGTATTCTAGTTGGGGCCCAAACTAGAGGCCATCTTGAGCATTGAGTATGTCTACCATCTCTATGGGGTAGAGCCTATGAAGAGAGAGATAGATCTATCATAGGTGTGGGATACAACCATAGCCTAGCTCTACCTAGTAGGACCCCACTGAGAGTGGAATAGCCATGGAGTATAAATAACACAACTATCATGAGGGGTACCACCACTATGGATAGTCATATAAGGTACTATCGTAAAGAGGCTCTACACTGACTAAAGTATAGGAAGACTACCACTATCTTGGACATGAGTTTTCTAATTATTAAAGGGGGGATAAAGATATGCATTGGGACAATATATCCTAGGTGGACTATCCCAATAGTTAGATCACATCCAACACATAGGGGTAGGAGGATTAACACAACCCAACCTAATCATATATTGGGCTAATGAGAGACTCCCATTGACATGATCAAGGACAACATGGGGTAATGATGCATACCCTACACTAAAGGAATGTACGACATGGGCCTCACAATTCATAGATAGGGATGGGCCTATGTAGACCACCATAGATTAGGATGTAGTGGGTAGCTACATTTGATATCTATATAGATCCATGGTATGGATAAAGTATGTTGGGGGGATATCTATGTGGGACATGAGGATTTTTGAGGTCCATAAGGGCCATACCATAATCTAAGAAGGTAAGTTCTTGTAGTATAGGAGAGATGAGTATAACCCAAGCTAGCTGGCATTGAGTATACAGGGAAACTAAGATAGAGCAAAGGGGAAATGGTGGAGAGAGGTAGCCACAATGAGGACAACCACCACCAAGAGGAACATGGAATGATATAAGGCCATAGAGGCCATCAACATTACTAGGTAAGAAAAGTGTATTTTTTTTAGATATCACTTTATCTTTTTTACTCATCCTTGAGTGAGACAAGGTATGTGACTAACATAGGTGATCTATGTGTGTGTGTAAGAGAATAGCCTAGCTAGACTAGAACTTAGGTGGACATACTATTGAGGGAGATATAACTTAATGTGGTGGTGTCACCACTGATGGATAGGGTTCCACATCTACCAGTAGGGGTAGAGGCACATACTCACTTATGATAGGTGGGTGCATGAGCCTCATTTGATATGGTCAAGGCATGATACCACATAACATTGCTAAAGGTAGAGTCAACACAACATGAGGTAGCCATAACATGGCATGAGATAGATGTAGCATGACATAGGTTACAACTAGTTAGATCATAGGTTGAGATAGATCGAATGTGGGCTGAGCTAGCTTGAGAGCATATAAGAGGATTAAAGGCACCTAGAGAGAGGGAAGGCTAGCTAACTACCCTAGAGGAGATTGTGGCTTAATTAGTTGAGAGGCAAGGATTGAGATCTCCACCTAGAATAGGGATACCATAGAGACTAGTCATAAACTAATTGGGATAGTATCATATGTACAACCATGCATGTTGTAGTTTTGGTGACTATGAGCCTAGGATTAGAGGTAGCCATGTGATGTACCTATAGAAAAAACATGTGTTTTTCGTCACACACACACACACACATACACACACACACACACACACACACACACACACACACACACACACACACACACACACACACACACACACACACACACACACACACACACACACACACACACAGAGAGAGAGAGAGAGAGAGAGAGAGAGAGACACAATTAGTTAGTTAGTTAGCTATCATTATTAACACATGTGTCTATATGATTTTGTGTGTGATGTGTATGCTTCATCTAATATAGACTATTAAATACATATGATTAGATAGTAGGAACTACTAATAAAGAACCCATGTGTATACACATATACAAGTAACATGGAGGTTAGTGGTGCAAGAAGAGAGGAAAGGTTCATCCTACCACTATAGGTGACTTTCTTGGAGGGCCACACGTGCTCTAGACATGAAATGTCATGAGGCAAAACCCATTGATTGGGTACCATAGGGGATTACCTTTGAGGGTCGGGAGATGGTAAGCCCCATTCTCTAGAGAGGTAATGATAATGAAGGGGACAAATAACTTTTACACTAGTATTCCATTATTTTAATGGTCCTTATCAAAGATGAGGATTATATCACTTAATTTTAATGGATATGGGCACATAAATTTATTGAATTGGGGTCATTGATGGTGATAGTAAATATGGTTGTGTTCAAGGACATCAAGGCATCAATCATCTAGATACTCAAGCTCAGTGAGGCAAGTGATGCATTTTTCCTCATCAGAGAGAGATCCAAACATCTTTAACTATAATAAAGGGATTAATACCCTTAAGGTAAGAACAACCTCAGATCCATACACAAGCATGGGGTTGCCCCCATGGTCATTTAGAAGCTAGTATAGTAGGCCCAAAGATTAGGATAGAGTATGAGATGCCAGTTGTGCTTGGATTAGGTAATGGTACAAAGAATCATCTTTTTCAAAATCTTAATTGAATATTCTACTTGTCCATTTCCATGGGTAATGGATGGAAGATAAATGAAGCCCAGGGCATTATCGACCATAATCACAATAGGGACCTCAAACCTACAAATGAGTTAGTTCAAGACAAACATGGAAATAATCTTCCCATACATGCTACTAAGATGCATGGCCTCAACCAAATTCATGAAATATTAGTGGTAGTGATTAACTATATATGGCCATTAGAAGAGGCGGGTTTAAAATCATCAACAAAGTCAAGAACCCAAATTGAGAAGGGCCAAAATGATGAAATGGAATATAAGTGGCCTAAAGGGTCATTGATAACATCCTTAATGACTTGAAATATCCTACACTTCCTGGCATATTGGATGGCATCTTTAACAAGAGTGGGCCAATAGTAACCCATCCTTATAATATGTTGAAAAATGGCTTACCCTCATATGTGGCCACCATAGATGCTCCCATGAGACTCCTATAATGTGATAGGGGTGTCCTCAGGGAATAAACATTACACCAAAATTACATTTAGACCTCTCTTAAACAAGACACTACCTATGATGACATAATAAGTGATAATCTTGTGGATCCGATAACATTCTTGTGAAGGAGCATCAATGGGATAAGATTGAGTCTCAAGGTAATAGATAATGTCTTGATACCAATCACACTTAGATACCTCAATTTGATATATTTCATAGATGATATCATCAAGAAAGGCATCATCAACCAATTTTTTGCTAGGATTCTATAGCAGACATTGAACAAGTTTTTTGGCTATAGCTAAACCTTTGGTGGAATTTTTGTTAACTATGTGAAGATCAAACTCTTAAAGAAGCATGATCCACCTCACAATCTTGCCATTAAGGTGTGTCTTATTGAGAAAGTTATAGAGTGGAAAGGATTTGAAAATCATGTTGGTAGTTTGGCCCAACATTTAATGTTTCAAATTCTTCATGGCAAAGATGAGGGAGAGGAACTACTACTCAATAAGATAGTAGTTAAGATCAGGGCCAACTAGCATGCAAAAGATGTAGTAAATAATTCTCTCTACTAGTGTCATCATTTTGACATAGCATGCCCCCAATGGAAAGATTAGTGACAGAGGTATACAAGATGTATTTGAGACCCTTGATGGGTGCCATCAAGATGGGAGGGTTATGAAGCATGAATTTCAATTCCTCAAAAGCCACTTGGACTTAAGTAAACCATAAGAATGGGGTATTCTTACATAAGAAACATGTGAGGGGTATGGATTTGTGAGTATACTCCTCAAATAAACATCTAAGGAAGTTGAGCCTTCTAAGGAAGGACTAAAACTGAACAAGATTACATAGAGGTGACATATCGAGGATCGCCTTGATATTCTCAAGATCCACCTCCATACCTCTTTATGAAATGAAGAATCCAAGAAGCTTTCTAGTGGACACACCAAAAATGCACTTCTTGAGGTTAAGGCTGATGTGATACTCCTTGAGATACTCAAAGATGATCTTGAGGTCTCATAGATACTCATCTTACTTGTAGGATTTGCTAAGAAGGTCATTGGCATAACACTCAAAAATCATGTGGATAAGGTCATGAAAAACATGGTTCATGGCATGATGATACATAGCCCCAATATTATTTAGACCAATAGGCATCATGGAATTAAAAAATCTACCCCAAGAGGTAGTGAATGTCATCTTGTGTTGGTCTTTAGGTGTAATTTGGATTTGTTTATATCTAGAGAATCCATCCATAAGGGACACAATATCAAAACCAACTATGGAGTCTACAATTTGGTCAATCAAAGGAGTGGGAAAATTATCCATTGGACAATCCATATTGAGATCTCAGAAATAAATGTAGATGTGAATGGATCCATTCTTCTTAATAATAAAGATGATGTTGAACACACATATGGGGTAGTCAACAACCTAGATGAAACTTACTTAGATGAGCTTTTCAATATTAACCTTGACTAACTAAGAGACTTTGACCATCATTAGTTATTGATTTTAGCAAATAATATGGGTCACATCATCGATAACAAGGTTATATACAATGATTTTTTGATCCATGCCCTTCATATCAATGTATTCCCAAGTGAATACATCTAAAAATTTGCATAAAAATGTGACCAAGACATCTCATTCCTATGGAACAAGGTTAACACTAATCTTGAATATTTGTGGCCTTGCTAAGGTACCAAGGTTGAATCTATATATTTTTCAACATCCATAGCATTTCCTTCCTCAAAATACTTAGGCATAGGATGGAGAAATTGGTCTAACACCTTAGGATCAACCTCTAAGACATTCACTATGGGGATGCTATGGTTTGGGCCATCAAAGAGAGATATCTCTAAACCTAATAGATCAAAGGGATAATGGTACTTATGGTAAGCTTTCATGATATTGAAATATGCCTTTTTTTCCTTGAATAGGTTGCATTTTTTAACATGAATGAAATATCACTTGAGGTCACATCTAGTTCCTATAATGATCTCTGTGGGAGATATATTGATAGATCCTATAATCTAATGGGAAAAGCATGATGTGAGGTGAAGCTCAAATTCCAAGGAGACATCTTGAAATAGGTCTCTAAGGAGGGAAGAGCCAACCTAGCATTATGGAGTGGAAGAGGGAGGCTACTAAAATATACCAAACTCTAAATGTGTAAACGTTAATTGATACTCGACTAGATCACAATGTTCATCCTTGAGAAAATGAGACTTAAAAGCATGGGGTGTGTGAAAGTCAATAAAGCCCTTGGAGGAGACAACCAAAGCCTCATCTAAGGGCTTTATCTTTGCATAAATCAATACCCAAGGATCTGGATTAACCTCTATGGTATGAACTTCACCTTCATGCATAAACTAAACCATATGAAACATGGTTGATGTGATGGATTATATGGAAATGGTCCAAGGATGGCCAAGAATCATATTGTATGAAAGATCCAATTCTAACACACAAAACTTAATCTTGATGGTCTTATAACCAAACTTGACTGATATATTCATTTTTCCCATTGGTGTAAACATTTCATAATTGAAACTAACACAATTGTGGTGACAATTAGAGAGCTTCATCTAACTAATCCCAAGCTCATTGAACACACACAGGGGCATGATATTCAACATAGCTCTTTCATTAATGATGCATATTTTAATCTAACAATCATCAATAGAGGTATTAATATAGAGGGGGAATTGATCCCTCTTAGATAGAACCAAATCATATAGCAAATAGGTGGGGTCAAAATATAATATGGGTGGATGAGGGTTCTTGGATACATTATAATTGAATAAAACTTTGACATCATCCTGCAACATGCCCTTGCAAAAGAGACCAAGCTCATTAAAAATGAGACCTCTTTAATCAAAGGAAAAGGTAAATAAGGTACCAAATATAGATCCTAGATAATAGGCCCTATAACTCCTCTATGATGGTGTAGGGATGCTCTCTATCCTAGGGAGGGATGTTATGACAAAAGTCAAATCTAGCTTTATGGTTTCTTGCCATTGTGGGCTAGACAAGAGGCCCAACACCACTAGTCTCTCCAATGGGGTCAATAAGCCAAATTGAGTGAATTTTAACAAATCACACATACCCAATAGAGGATATGCCAATAGTATTAATGACCTTGCTACTCTTGCGCTTTATTTTCCTTAAAAGGTCATCCTAGGAAGAGGAGTGAAAAGAGGTAGAAGAGCAAGAAGGGGAATAATGGGTTTGAGCCTTGGATTTCTTATTATTACTCTTCTTTTTATTTTTATTATTGTGGTCAGGTAGAGGCTCCTTGAACAATTTAACTTTTGGTTGGTTAATGCAAGAGGAGAAATTTGAGACAAAGGTGAGGCTTACATACCAAACTTTTGGGTAGCATAATTAGCATCATCATGCCCCTTCATCTAATTAAAATTACAAAACTTGGTGGGGTCATAAGGAAACATTGTCCATTATTTTGATATGCTTAAGTTGGAAGCCTTATTTTTAATTGGATTCTTTCTCAAAACATTCAACTGATATTATCCTTTTTGTCCTTCTCAGGAGGATAATAAATGACATAATCACCAGTCACATTGCATTTGTGATTACACTAAGAGGATAAATTTTGGATTGGCATAGGCTGAGTGCCCACATGCAACTCAAAGACTTCAATATTAAGACAATCATTAATATATTTATGATACGAGGTGGGCTCACACTTGAGGACATCAAGGTGAACCTCCTACCTCAATGCTTACATGAACATGTCATAAAATTTATCATCTGAGAACCTTTTCCATCATGTATGGATGACTAAGCACTACTGATGCACAAAATCAAATTTTTACTCACCCTTAGCCTATTTAATAGAGGTAAGTGATTGGATGTTGAGTTTAAATGGTTTGGAGATATCAAAGTGATAGAGGAAGTCATCTAGAAGGAGCCAAAAACTAGAGAGAGAATCTGGAGGCAGATTCTAAATCTAAAGAAGAGCTTCATCTCATAGAGAATGAGTAAAGAGATTTAACATCATGCATTCATAATATTCCTAATCCATACACACCATAATGAATTCTATAATATGCTTTTTGGGACTAGATCCCACAATCCCATTGAACTTAGGTAGTTTAGGGATAGGAGTAGGAATGGGAAAAACATGCACCCAAGGGGATAGAGGATTCCTATCAAGATCTTCATAGGCATGGTTGATATCAAGTTGGTGATGAGATTTGGGAGGGGGATCATGATGGTTATGATGTTTCCTATGCCAATATACCTTATCATAACCCTAATCATAGAAGGGATGATGCCAAGGTAGTTATTGATATGAGAAATGCTCATGTTGGACATTATCTCTACTACAGGTTGGGGATTGACCATGGGAAGTGTAACATTCCCTATGGGGATGATGGAATGATGTGGAATACACATGGAAATGGTCATGGTGACCTAGGTCTTTATGATTTTGGTCATGGGCCATCAAATAAGGGTCAACTTGAAGGTGTTAATTCTTGGGATGGGTATCCCATAGATCTCTAGTCTACAAGTGGTGGTTGAAATAAACATGCTCATCTCAAACTATAAAAGAAGGGATAGGAGGATGAGAGGAATACTCCTGATGGATATGCCTCATTGAGTTGGAATACATATGACCCACAACATGGACATGAGGGGGTTCTTGTTGTAGAGTCTCCTTTTTGGAAAAAAGGTTGGAAACTCATGTGAGAATTAAGTGAGGAACTCAAAACTAAATGTGTGTAATCTCTATCTCTAAAGGAAGTAAACCTACGCCTAAGGGGATAAGGGTGCACTTTATTCACCTAAAGGATCATACAACAATCATCAATGATCACATGTATCTCATCAGGTCTTAGTCACATAACGAGATCCTCATCACCTTAAATGGGAGAATGAGCCATGCCTTGAATTCAAGGGGAAACATCCTAAGATTAATGAATCTCAAATTGGTGAAAATGACATTAAGTCAATTATTTATATACCTATCAATCTTGTTTCTTATAGAATGCGAGAGGGTCAAGGTCACCATGCTAGGTTGAGGAAACCTTTTGGATCCTATGGGGTCTATGGCATTCCATTCTAGCCATTGTTTTCTCATGAGTGAGCTCAAGGATAATGCCTTAAATCTAATGGGATTGGCATCCCAATGGTTGGAGGTTGGCCATGGATGTAATGAATTATGAGAAACATGGGAGACAATAGAAAAGGCAAATAGATAGAGAACCAATAGGGAGAATTACATAAAATTGAAGTAGGATAAATTAAGTAAGGTGAGAACTAAAACATAGTTGAAAGCAAAGTATAATATTTAATAGAGGGAAGTTAGCTAATAGATCTCTAAATGGGATAAAACTAGCATGAGACCATATATGGGGTCCCATCAGGCATGCCAAAATGTATTTTTAAGAATCTGAATAGAACTACTAGTGTTTGGTAGGGGGTACACGGTGTACTTAAATAAATAACTAGGATGTTAGAAAGCTTAAGGATTTTATGGACTATAGGAGATCTATAGTGGCTATTCAATTTACCAACTTGTACCAAGATATATATAGACTTGTAAATTAATTTAGGGCTATCAAGATCAAGAACACAAAGGATGAAGGTATCTATAGTGGGTATAACCATAGTAAAGTAAGTAGTTAACACTAGAAGATTATTTATATACAAATTATAGAAATAACAATGTTAAATAAAGAGAGCTAATAAGCAATGTGTAAACTTAGAATCAAAGGCACTTTCAGGTGAAATGAAAGATATTTTAAGAAGTAAATATATTTTTAATCAAGGGTGAAAAATCATGCCTAATCTAAGTTTAAGCTAACTCTTTATTTTCAACACTATTGTTGCCTAATAATGTAATTTTCTAGTTTAACAAGAAGAGAGATTGTTTATGCAAGTTGTATAGATTATTTTGACCATGTAGGATTCTACTATGTAATAAGAAACATTTCCAAAGATAGAATGATATATAATGGAAGATATTTCAAGCAATAAAATATATTTTTGACAACATACAAATGCATAAACTTCAAAAACTATCCTAAATAATGCCCTAAATAAGCTAAATCACTAAAAAAAACCAAAACCTAACATGTATACTACTACAGAAATATAATAATTTAACTTTGTATAACAAATTTACTTCATATCAAACTCAAAATAAGTGTGTAGATTTTCTTCCAACCAATTATCCAAGCTAGGAAACAATGAAGGAAGAGGATCAGGTTGTGTGTAGGGTGAGTCCAACCCAAGAGCCAAAACTTGTGGAAGAGGTGAAGGAGAAGATACCAACTAAAAGAGAGAGAGCGAATTCAAGGAACATAAGAATAGGTGAAATGGAGTTTTAAAGGAGCTATAATCAACTAAAAATATTTAGGAACATTTTATAGAGTTATGTGAATTATATACACATAATATTTTATCACTTTATCAATTACTGATGCTTTACATCTTTTAGGAGGAAATCAAAACTAAATATCTCTAAGTACATGCCTTAAGGGGTACATCAAGAAGGGGGTGGATAGACATTTAGTGATTTTTAGGATTGTTGTCCCTTATCACCATATTATTCCCTATCCATTCAGCTCATAAAACCTTTCCCTAAACTATTTCTCCTTCCTTGCACATTCCTCTAGTATTTTCCTCTTTCTATCCTTATTTCCCTTGATTAGTACCCTTTCTAGCTATTCATAAGCTAGGTCAACTAGATGACTTAAGACATTCTAGGGTCACTTTATCTCTTTATGCCTAGTTTCCATCTGACCAACCTAGCACAAACTTTAGGCATTATATGTATACACATAATCTTTTCACTTTTATCAATTATTGATGCTTTACATCTTACAAGAACCCATCGTGGCTCAATCTCTCTAAGTGAATGCCTTAAGGGGTACATTTGGAAAGGGGTGGGTAGACCTTTAGTGATTCATAGTATTGTTTTCCCTTATTTCCATATTATTCCCTGGCACAATCTGGGGTCACTTTATCTCTTTAGGCGTAGTTTCCATCTAGCTAACCTAACATAAAATTTAGGCATTAACTCAATAATATGATAGGTTGACCCAATCAACCTAGAATAGATGACATGCTTGAGTGATTTTTAGGTTAGATACTCCTATATATACAAGGTCATTTTGGTCATTTCTATATGAATGCAATTAGGAGTTATTATTCTCTCATGCTTCTTCACAATCTACTCTTCCACCATTATACTTGAGGAGTCTTAGCTTAAGTTTTTAATTTGGATACTTTTAGCCTTTTGGATAGGTCTTGAATGCTTTGGCTTAAAAAAGTGATTTTTAAAAACCACAACAACCTCTTGCAAATCTCCATTGGCCAAAGGAGAGATTGAGTCATGATGGGTTCACATTCAGGTAAGTATATTCTAACTTTCTTCTCCTCTCTTTTAGTAGATAGAAGTAGCATGAGTGTTGGCTCAAATAATATTACTCATATTCCATGTATTATGATGTTACTAATACTTAATTTATTTGAATTTCCCTATACATGTATTTGATTGGTTTGCATCTAACCGTTTAGTTTGTGCCATAAGCTTTGGTGAGAACTAAATTAGTTTACTTTTCTTGTTATTAGATTAGTTTAATTTATTTTTTATTATCATAAGTGAATATAGAAACCAAAGGACTCTTTTAGGGTTGTTGTGTAATTGTGTTAGACTATAGGCCTTAAAACTCTACCTAGTATGATGTGTTGAGATAGATGATATAGGTGATCCCCTAATCGGGTCTAGCAGATCCTCATATTGGTCATGCTCCTACTTAACAAGTGTGTGCCCCAATCAGAAGTGTAGGTGTTATTTATCATATCTGATCCAAGATTTATTCATGTGCACTATACAATTTTGATTTCATATATTTTGGTGAACCTAATGTGAATCAAATCCTTATAGGGTTTCTGTCACTTATTTAATTCTTTTTTTCATCTTTTCTATCATATGTTTTAACTTTCTAGCTTGATTCTGTCAAACTAGCTATTTTTCTCTATGTGTAGGAATAGGCAACTAGATCAACTAGCTCGATATATCATAAGTTTTTAGCACTTTCTAGAATTTTTATTTAGATTGTTTGGTCAACTAGGTCAACTTAGCACATTTCCAACCACTTTATAATAGGTTATTATTCAAGATTCATAGTGTAGGTTCTAGATTCTAGACTTTAAGATTTGTAGTCTAGTCAACTGGGTTGACTAGCTTGACTCATCACATTTCTAAACATCTAGTTTAGTCTACTAGGTTGACTAGGTTAACTTAACACACTCTTTCAAATTTTGCAATAGGTTCTTATCTCACTTGGTCGACTAACTCAACCTAGTTCTATAGATTGGGCTAGTCTTCTCCAAGGTTATAGGTCAGTTATCTATTCCATTTTCATCTCCAAAACATCAAGGTTAGTTCTTATTTTCTTTATTTCACTATGTTTCATAATTTTGTTTCAAAATTGTAATCTATTTATATGTACCAATTGGTTTGGCCAGCATCAATTCAGTTGATTATGTATTTCATTTAAATATCTATTTTTATATAATAGCTATAGGCATACCTTATTTTATTTCTCATCTTATTAGCCATCTTTTTCATTTCCCAATCTATTGTGCTACACCAACTATCTTGACTTTGCACTATCCCAAACTATTTCTACTACTTCTATTCACTACACTAGGTTGATCTAGTAGACCTAGTATAATCTATAGGTCTAGTTTTTCCACTAAGTTAACCTGGTTGACCTAGTTTTGTTTTCTACTTCCCCTAATTTTATCTTGATTCTTCATTCTTTTTGAACTACATCTTGTTCATTTCTCTTTGATCAAAATGAGGTCCCCTATCAAAATATTTTTGGATAGTCTTAATCCATTTAGATCCTATATGGGGTGTTCTTTTCTACCTTTCTTTACCTCCCAAGAGCACCATCACTCTTGGGGCACGTCTTCTCCTTCTTCATCTATAAATTGTAACATGGTTCAAATAACACCTCAAAATGAGGTTGATGGGTAAAATCCTTTATACACCTACTAGGAACCTTCTCAAAATATTCAAACTAATGTGGGAGTGATTACCTTAAATTTATTTAATAATCCCACTAATAACTCTTCTTCTAATATTCCCCCCAACACCAATGTAGGAAATGTTTCTTCCAACACCAACCCACCACTTGATACAACTCAATTATTAGCCCAAGTGATTCAAAAAATGAGCATTATACAAAACTCTAATACCAATCAAATGATGCAACTTCAATAACATTTGATCAATATGGTTAATCAACCTCCAATCATGAGTCCTCAAACTAATCCTAATTAAATTCCTCCACCTCTTATATATGCCTTAGGTAACATTATTCCTCAACCAATAATGAATAACAAAATTCTTCAAACTATCCAAAATGAGCCTTTAGCTCCCTTCATTATATCTATTAACATTGGTAACACATCACCAACTATTAAATATGATGGGACTAAAAACTACACCTCATTTCTTAATGATCCAAAACTCAAAAGCTTTGGTTGAAAGATAATTCAAGAAACAAGAACAACACAATAACAATAATTCTATCTCTGGGAAGACATGTTTTATTCATCAAATTTGTAGATACAAACATATGCTTATCTCTAAGAAGAGATGTTTGATTTCCATTTCAGGTTACATATTAATTTATACACATTTTTAAAGTAGGAGGAGGATGTGGAAGGTCACCAATATCAAGGGAGATCAAGTGCTTTGACTTCCACAATTTACAGCAATACAAAATTTGAGGAGTTACTATTTTTAAAAACTTACTATTTTTAGACTACACTATGTTGGTTGAATATTTTGTCGTCAACTAACTGATGACAAAATGAGGATATCAGCGACAGCATAAGGGAGATTTACACCACGAGGAGTGTGGCTTTACCAGATCAAGATGAGGTAAATCTCTCCTCTCATCAAGGGGAGGTTCCCTATCAATATTTACGTGCTGAATATATAGTTAAGCAGAAAATAACACACGAGGGTGGTATAACAGCATTTACCTCTCTTCTTTCAGAGGTAATGTACAAGGAACAAAAGAGGGAAAATCTCTGTCTTTAAGCTAACAGCATTCCTCTTCTTTCAGGAATGATATCAAACGAAGAGCAAGAGATTACCTGAAGTAACAAGGTCACAAGAACGCTCACGCAAGCGCAAAGTCTTCCGTAGCCTTTCCACAGATTCGGAACAAGTATAACCGTAGAATGAAGTGAAGCACAAAGTCTTCACCTGAAACTACAAAAGATAAAAGAATCTCAAAAGTAAAAGTAGCACAAAGTCTATCTCCTACCCTCAAAAAGTGCCCTTAGATAATATCAACACATTCACTTTGCTTATTAAGACAGATAAACAAGAGGTTATCAGGAAAGAGTACATAAGAAACTATTTCCTAGATGACACAGATAACTTCAACACAAAGTCTGAAATTACTTGCTTCTCATTCATTTGACAAAATCTGATTTACAAATCTGAGCACAAAGTCTCAAAAGTTGCTTCAATTTCAGCGGAGCGTTTGCTCTCTATTTTTCCAAGATCATTTACAAATGAGGTCTCCACTATATATAGGGAGAAAATCCTCAAAAACAGAAAAATAATAAAATATAAAATATCTTGGTCAAAGATGACTCATCTTTGACTTTTAGATATTTTATATTTTATTATTTTTCTGTTTTTGAGGATTTTCTCCCTATATATAGTGGAGACCTCATTTGTAAATGATCTTGGAAAAATAGAGAGAAAACGCTCCGCTGAAATTGAAGCAACTTTTGAGACTTTGTGCTCAGATTTGTAAATCAGATTTTGTCAAATGAATGAGAAGCAAGTAATTTCAGACTTTGTGTTGAAGTTATCTGTGTCATCTAGGAAATAGTTTCTTATGTACTCTTTCCTGATAACCTCTTGTTTATCTATCTTAATAAGCAAAGTGAATGTGTTGATATTATCTAAGGGCACTTTTTGAGGGTAGGAGATAGACTTTGTGCTACTTTTACTTTTGAGATTCTTTTATCTTTTGTAGTTTCAGGTGAAGACTTTGTGCTTCACTTCATTCTACGGTTATACTTGTTCCGAATCTGTGGAAAGGCTACGGAAGACTTTGCACTTGCGTGAGCGTTCTTGTGACCTTGTTACTTCAGGTAATCTCTTGCTCTTCGTTTGATATCATTCCTGAAAGAAGAGGAATGCTGTTAGCTTAAAGACAGAGATTTTCCCTCTTTTGTTCCTTGTACATTACCTCTGAAAGAAGAGAGGTAAATGCTGTTATACCACCCTCGTGTGTTATTTTTTGCTTAACTATATATTCAGCACGTAAATATTGATAGGGAACCTCCCCTTGATGAGAGGAGAGATTTACCTCGTCTTGATCTGGTAAAGCCACACTCCTCGTGGTGTAAATCTCCCTTATGCTGTGGCTGATATCCTCATTTTGTCATCAGTTAGTTGACGACAAAATATTCAACCAACAGTTTTTTGGCGACTTCGCTGGGGACTCGGATGTGCAGTCTGAAACCTCAAGTTTCAGATTGAAGCAGTCCTTACCCTTCTCCATTACGTAATCTGGCGACTCCGTTTCATGTCTTACCCATTATCATTTTAGCTTTACCAGTTGCCTCCATTATATTATCTGGTCTGCAAAACCAGAGCTGCTGGGAAGAACGCACATCTTGGAGCCTCAAGCTTCAACTTGAAGTAGTTTCGGTCCCATTTTTGTTTTAAAAATCTGGCAACCCCACGCTATACCAGAAGTCAGAGATCTAAGGGTGTTGTCGACCCTGTGTTTGAATTAGCACAACAGAGTAATTTTGATCTGTTTCCTCCATCAGCTTCTCTTCAACGGTCCAAGAGTTTTCCTTCCAGCGTTGTCAGGTCACCAACACAAGGTAGAACTCTTTTTCCCGCTGTCAATCGCCGCCTACCTATAAACACTCCACCAAGGTTCATTATCCCACCTTTTCACCCTATTGTCACTATGGCTCAAGGCCCGTGGGGTAATTCCTTCGGCCCTCTTAATTTAACCCCACCTTTGCATGAACTACCTCGTAGCTCTAGGAAAAATTTTCCTAAGTTCTTTGGAGATGGCAAGGTTCATCCCAACGAGCATATCGCTACTTTCTCCATAGCATGTGGTGTTATTGGTGTCGATTTTGAAGATGTAGCGGTGAGACTTTTCGTAGAGACCTTACAAGGTGCGGCTGCAGATTGGTTCTATCACTTGCAGGTTGGGTCGGTGACTGACTGGAATACACTAAAGTCCATATTTGAAGCTAGATTTAAACCCGCTGAAGATGCACATGCTTTGTTAGCTCAGCTAACACAGATGAAAAAAGAATCCCAGGAACCTATGAGGGATTTCATAGCCAAATTCAACAAGTTGAGGAACCGGATTCTGACTGTGGCTCAGCCCACACCGGAAAATCTCAAGTGTTTTTTCATCAACTCGCAGCTTCCTGAAGTAAGCTTCCTGTTAAGGCGAGCTGGCCCTATGGACCTAGCATTGACTCAAAATTTGGCTACTGAGATTGAGGATGATCTTATCCTAGCAGGCAAAATCAGGAAAGACTCTGGTAAAAACAAATGCCCCTCACCTGCTGAAAATTCCTCCACAGGCACTACTGATCCTATGGTGCAAAAGTTAACAAATGAACTGATTGCTTTAAAGAGACAAATCTCTCAAGGCCCGTCTGCCCCTACTTATCGAGATGCACCCAGGAGGACATTTCAGAATCAGCCATATCAAAATAATATTGCCCGAACTCAAGGACAATCGAATCGTCTACCTCCCCCTTCAGGGAGATTAGCCATTGAAGCAGCACCTACAAATTCAGCGGTTGGATACTTAGAAACTGAGCACGACCTTTCCTTTCAGCCGCAGCTGGATCAGTCAGGAAGTGCTAACCTCTTTGATGAACAGGATGAGGAATTAGCTGGTGATTCCAGTATCGGTTTCCTAGATTACCAAGATGAAACTGGACAACAAGGGGAAGATTCAAAGGAGGCTTATGCTGTCTTTACTAGGTCTCAAAATCAATCGGCTTCACGCACTGACAAAGGGAAAGTAGTTGACGAGCTTCGGCCAGCAATTTCCATTGCCCAACGTGGAACTCCATTACCTCCGCAATCAAAAGATCATATGACTCATAAAAAGGTAACTGCTCCCGGTCACTTAACATCTTCCCCTCCTACTGCTCAGGCCGGTGAAGAACCTGTCAAGGTCCTTAATGAGGGGATTGCTCCTTTTTCTATTACAACCACCATTCAATCATTTGATATTATTGATCATGCTAAAAAAACTAAAATTCAAATGACGGAGATTGAGTATTTGAGAGCTAACCCAGAACAGCTTGATAGGTTAGCAGAATATGTTAAAAATAAAGCTGTCCCCACAGGACAAAATCCTTCAAAGGTTGTTCCAGATCTCCCCAAAGACAAACCAACCCAAAATAATCTGGTTGTGACACCCCCAGTCGCTCCCGGAAAAATAGAACCTTTTTATGTCTCTCTGCTTATAAATGGTTTCAAACTGAGTAACTGCATTATAGACTCCGGGGCTTCAGATAACGTCATGCCTGCAAAAGTGGCAGACTCCCTCGGCCTGACTTTAACCAAAACTTTTAGGAGGTGTTTTTCCATGGAAAACAAGCAGGTTCCCCTCCTTGGCCAAATAAAAGATGCTCAATACGCTTTTGCGGCTTTTCCCGAAAAGCGAATCAAAATGACAGTTCTAGTGGCCGATGTCCCAGCATCTTACGGCATCTTGCTTGGACGGAATTTTTGTAAGGATGTTGGGGGGGAATTGAGCATGGACCTATCAGAGGCCAGGATTCCAGTTCAGGGTGTCATGAAGAAGTTGCTTCCTGAAAAGGAAGCCAGGTACGTAGTTACCCGTTCCACGGCACCCGAAGCGCAAATTTTATTCGAGTCATCAGGTATGGGAACTTATTTCTTATCCACCGACGAAATCCACGGCGCCCCGGAGGAAACCCCTATGGATAATGATTTAGGTTCGGTTTCGCCTAGCGCTAGAGGTGGAATGTCAAAACCAAATGAACACACAAATCAACCCTTTCCCCAGAATGGGGAAGTTTGTGGAGAAAAAGCCATGTCTGATGAGTTATGGACCTTAGAGTTCGATGGCAGTTGCTCTTCTACTGGATCAGGAGCCGGAGTTGTGTTGGTATCCCCTCAGGGAGAGGCTATCCATTTTGCTTATAAATTACAATTCAACAATACCAACAACACATCTGAGTACGAATCCCTTTTGCTCAGGCTACAGGCTGCCAAAGACAAGGGCATAAAGAAAATCCATGCCAAAGGGGACGCTGAGTTGATAGTGTATCAGATAAGGAACCTCTATCAGACTAAAAATGAGAGGTTGCGCCATTATCGCAATCAAGTATGGGATCAGATCGAGTATTTTGACGCCTTCAATATCTCTACTGTTCCGAGGGAATTCAATGACCGAGCAGACGCATTGGCTGTCTCTGCAACTCTCCTGATTCCCCATCCTGATTTCAAAGGCAATAAGTATACTATTGAGTTGGTTTTCCGACCGAGTGTACCAGACAATGTTGACCACTGGCAAATATTTAATGACGATGATCAAATCATCGCTTTCTTGGAGCAAAAAGACGCTTTCAAACAATTGTGTTTTGAAGGCTCCGAACCTCAGGAGTATGGACCAACCCCTGAAACTCAGACTCATACAGGTGAAGATTGGCTGCAGCTGAAGGGAAATAAAATTCCCAAAGGTTTAGTTTCCCTAGAGAAGCTGTTTGATGACCATGACCGGTTTGTCAAAAAACAACAAACGGATTCAAGTTCTTCTTCAGATTTTGATCAACTCAACTTGGGGACCAAGTATGACCCTAAGATGGTAAACATTGGGAAATGTTGCACTCCCAAGGAAAGATCTGAGCTTGCTAGTTTACTCTGTCAATATAGGGATGTGTTGGCCTATTCTTATGACGACCTGAAGTCTCTCAGGCCACATGACATCTGTCGTGATATCCCCCTGAAAGCCAATTCTGTGCCTTATAAATAGAAATCTCGACAATATAATCCAAAAATCTCAGATACTATCTTAACTGAGATACAAAAGATGCTGGATGCTCGGATAATTTTTCCAATCCATCACTCAACATGGGTCGCTAACATAGTACCTGTCAGAAAGAAAAATGGTGAGATCCGAATCTGTGTGGATTTCAGGAATTTGAATCAGCTGTCCTTAAAAGATAACTACCCCCTTCCCATTATGGATCAAGTCCTACAGATGGTAACAGGTTCGGAAATGTTATCAATGCTTGACGGTTTTTCAGGTTATAATCAAGTGGAGGTCGGAAAAGTAGATCAACATAAGACAGCATTCACCACACCCTGGGGTACTTTCGCTTATCGCAGGATGCCTTTTGGTCTGATAAATGCAGGGGCTACTTTTCAAAGAGCTATGGATCTTGCTTTCAAAGACATAATGGGAAAATTCATTGTAGTGTACTTGGATGATCTGACGGTATTTTCAAAACAGCGTTCTGAGCATGTTCACCATTTGCAAAGAGTACTAGAGCGCTGCCGTCAAAATGGCATCTCATTAAACCCAAAGAAATCCGTCTTCGGAGTAACTGAAGGGAAGCTTCTCGGACACGTAGTGTCCCGAGAAGGTATTAGGATTGATTCAGAAAGAGTTAGATCCATTCAGGAACTGACTCTACCTACCAGTAAGACTGCAGTTCATTCTTTCTTTGGAAAGGTCAATTTTCTTAGGAGATTTGTTCCTGAATTCGCCGAAAAAACCCGTCACATTGTTAACATGATGAAGAGCAACGCCACATTTAGATGGACCGTCGAAGGCAAAGCAGCATTCAAAGAAATTAAAGAAGCAATTGCAGGGGCACCAATCTTGGTCTGTCCAGACTATACCAAAGGTTTCAAAATATATAGTTATGCCTCCGAGCATACACTATCAGCTATTTTGGTTCAGCCCAATTCAGAAAATGCAGAATCTCCTATTTTGTTCATGAGCTGCCCACTCAAAAATCACGAGTTGAAATATTCCATTATGGAGAAACACGCATATGCCGTGGTCAAGGCTGTCAAGCATTTCAGGTTTTATATCCTAAATTCTCACACTGAGGTCCTCGTACTAGATACAACAATAAAATCTATTTTGACTCAGCAGGAGTTCGGCACAAAGAGGGGTAACTGGATTGCCAAAATCCAGGAATTTGATCTGGACATCAAACCAACCAAGCTCATACGGGGACGGGGCCTTTGCCAATTGATCGCCAACAACATTCCAGAGGAATCAGGAAATGAAGATCAAGATATTGAAGACATGCCCACCATTCTCTTTGTTGCTACTACTGATGAGTGGTTTTCTGACATTGCTTATTTCCTAACATATGGCGAATGCCCTCCACATCTTTCTTTTAAAGAAAAGTGGAATATCAAATTAAAAGCAGTTGGTTATGTTCTATGGGACCATGGTCTTTACAAAAGAAACCTGGATGGGGCATTTCTTCGTTGTGTCGATAAAGCTCAACAAGAAAGACTTTTAAAATCCTTTCACAATTTGGCCTGTGGAGGACATTTCTCTGCACCGGTGACGGCACACAAGATTCTACGAGCAAGGTACTTTTGGCCTACGCTTTTTCAGGATGCCTATAAATGGGTACGAAAGTGTGAGCCGTGTCAGCAATTTGTCGGAAAACCTAAGCTACCTGCTTTTCCCCTCCGGCCGGTTGTGATCGATGAACCGTTCCAGCAGTGGGGTGTTGATTTCATCGGTGCAATTAACCCATCTTCAAGCGCCGGACATGATTATGTCCTCACCGTGACAGACTATTTTACTAAGTGGGTGGAGGCCAAACCAACTAAACATGCTACATCCGAAGTAGTATGCACCTTCCTCAAAGAAGATATCATCACCAGGTTTGGAGTTCCACTAAAGATTGTGACGGATAATGCGGCCTGCTTCTCGTCACATGAAATCACTCAATTTTGTTTCCATTATGGGATCACTTTGTCTCACACTTCAGACTATTTCCCCCAGGGGAACGGACAAGCGGAATCAAGTAACAAGAACCTGGTCACCATCATCAGAAAGTTGGTGGACGACAATCAGAGAACATGGCACAAGGCTTTGTATGATGCTTTAGGGGCCGACAGGATAACGCCTAAAAGAGCCATAGGTATGTCACCTTTTCAAATCTTATATGGACGAAATGCTGAAATCCCCATCACCCTTAAACTACCAGCACTCAGGTTAACCAGAGCAATCGAGGATTCGACCTTTGAAGGTTCAGTGGACAAACGTATCATGTATCTGATGGAGCTGAATGAACAACGAGTTACGGTGGTAGATCGGATCAGAGAGCACCAGAACCGGGTAAAGGCGCTTTTCGATAAAAGAGCTAAGGTGCGTGAGTTCCAAGTCAGAGATCAAGTCTTGTTGTGGGACAAGCGGCGTGAACCAAAAGGGATGCATGTCAAATTTGACTCTCTGTGGAGGGGTCCGTTCACCATTCGACAGCTCTGTGGCGAAGCTAGCTTTTTGCTAGAGTATAAAGATGGAACGCCATTTACACTACCTCATAATGGGCAGCATCTAAAGCTCTTTCACCCTTGAGGTTGGATGAGTCCTTTTGTAAATATGTGCAGTTCTTTTTTCTTTTTTTCTTTTTTCTTTCGCTCGACTCCGTAGCCCAGTGGCTTGGATGAAGGCACTTAGAGACTGGTTTCTGCTTCTGCTTATCCTTTCGATGGAGCAGAAGTTCCCCAACAGGAGCCAGCTGTTGTTCCCAAAATGAGCTTTGCTCATTTTTGCAAACGCCCCCTACGAAACTTGTCAGTTCCGTCTTCCCTTGTTTTTTCTGCAAGGGCGGCGATTTTCGCCACCCCTGCACTTTTTCTGCAAGGGCGGCGATTTTCGCCGCCCCTGCACTTTTTCTGCAAGGGCGGTGAAAATCGCCGCCCCTGCACTTTTTCATTTTTCGCGCAGGGCATTAATGGCCCTACGCGCCGGGTGGTTGGGATTGATTTTTCAACCTATATAAACCGTTTTGAGCCTCATTTCTTCTCACTGCCTCCTCCTCTCACCATACCTCTTGCACCTGAGCGATCCAAGCGACTTTGCGACGTGCCGACTCGCAGATTCGACTTCGTAGCGCGTGCATCCTTCAGGTAGGGTTTGTCTTTATAAGTTTCGTTTTCATTCTTTTCATTTGTTTTTTGCTTTTTATTTCCCCGCGGCCTCGAGATGGCGGCATTTCCTTGCCGCCGTTCCACCCCTGTTCTCCTCAAGCAAGGGCAGCGATTTTCGCCGCCCCTACTCCCTTTTTGCAAGGGCGGCGATTTTTGCCGCCCCTGCTCCCTTTTTGCAAGGGCGGCGATTTTCGCCGCCCCTGCTCCCTTTTTGCAAGGGCGGCGATTTTCGCCGCCCCTGCTCTTTTTCTTCCTTTTTCTTTTTAACTCCCGGATTCTTTTTTCGGGGTTGTCCTTTTCAAGCTTTTTCTTCCTCGTTTTCCATCTCTTAGCCCATCCTAACCTATTTAAGTGACATCCTTAGCCTTTGTCACTTAAATTGCTCTCCCCGTCTCTCACTCTCCTTTCGACTATGGCTGCAGCTCCTTCAGCAAGCTCCTGCACGCCTGCCCCCGTTCAAATGAGATCGTTCCCCATGACGGAAGCATCTCCTTCAAAGGCCAAGAAGATAAAATACAAATACCAGGGCGTCTTCCCGCTCACAGTGATTACCTCGAATGTCGACGACATTCGAGACACTGAGATCGGCCACGTAGATATGGCCGAGTTCCTGGTACGAACCAAAGCAACCAATCCCAGCACTGGGATAATGAGGATTATCGAGAGAAACATCCACCTGGTGGCCGCCTTCCCAGTAGCAGCTCATCATGCGGAATTTGTCCTTCAATGCGCGCACTTCTACGACAAAGAGACCAGATCAGTCTCAGACGCCAGGGGCAGCATGATCATTCGGTTGGACCCCGAATTTATCGACAAAGTCTTTTTATGTCCACCGGCCATCGAAGTGACCCAGATTGACTTCGAGAATGCGCAGAGGGAATATGACAAAGACCCCGAGAGGGCAAAGAGGGTCATAAACCATAAGTGGTTAAAAACCCCAAGGACCAGCTTATCCAGATGGCCGAAAAGCTTCCCCAGAAGTGACTTCATTGAAGAAGTTGGTGACCTAATCGCTCTTCTCAGCAGAGTACGGGGCCTCCCGTCTTCTTCGCAATTCCATGAATGGATGTACCCGTTCATAAATATCATTCTACAAGGCAAACAGGTCATCTTCTGGGGAGAACAGATCAGCAACGCTATTCATGAGCAGCTGACTAGGGTACAAACCTCCTTCAAATTCTACATGACCTCGTACCTGGTCTACATAGCTGCTGCCATGCGATCTTTCCCGGGCCTAACCACAGAGGGGGATAGGAAGACCACCCCAGTCTATTCGTACTATCCGCAGCTGACACTTCAGGCCTCGACACGTCATTTCAGGCGAGTGAATGACGCATTCTTTGCCGTATTTCTATGTCTTTTCGATCCTCAGCTGGAGCAGAAGAGGATGTCAGACGAGGCTTGGACAATAGTGAACAGTTTTGGCTGCATGTTCCTCCAGTTCCCTACATTTTCTTATCTACGGGTGGGTTTCTTCCAAGGATACCCTTATATGCTCCCCAGATTCCCTTCAGACAGGTTGGTTCTAATGGAACTTTGCCGACAACTGGCCGTCGTGCACTCAAAACAGATGGAGCTTAAGAGACCCGGTTTCAAGTTTCCTATCCAGATTGGCAGATTTTCCATTACTACATCAACTAGAGCCAAGGTTATGGAAATAGAGATGCAGATGGTTACCATCAAGCCTTTCAAAAGACGGGAAAAATTTGATTACAGAGGAGTTAGGGAGACGATTCGAAGAAAGACTCAGTTTCACGAGCCTATGATTGAGGACATCTGGGTAGATATAAGGACAGCCGAAGAGATAAGAAAGATGGACTATTGCCGCCTCACGCTAGATCAAATAGAGTACCTCGGGCTTGCAGAGATCCCTTCAGGATTGGTTGACGATGGAAATATAGTGAACAGCAGATATCTGACAGAGGTCGCTGGTTCTCCTCTTCCTACGATCAACTGGTCTCAAAAAGAGCTGACTTCTCTAAGGAAGAGATTCGAACCAGTATTGGCTAACACCAATAGTTGGTTGGCAGCAAATGGAATCACCCTTAAAGAATTCATTACAGGGTCCGAGGCCGAATATCAAGCAGAAATGAAGAGAAAGGTAGAAAGCCGAACCAAGAACAAAGATGACGTCCCTTCATCTTCTAGACCTCACAAGCCTAGGATCATCTTTGTATCCAAGAAACCTAGGTCAGAACAGAAACCTGAAGCAACAGTTGAAGGAACCACAGAACGAAGTCCCGGGATACAGGCAGCTCAACCGATAGGGTCAACAGAACAACTTTCAGAATGACAAGGTGTTGGGTCTCCAACTTCAATGGAGCATGTGCGGCCGATCCAGATTTCCTCTCCTCCTCATCAGTCTCCTTTGGTGCCCACTTCCCCTATCTCTCCCATAAGCGTTCCATCTTCCGGTGCTGCTTCTCCTTCCAAGGTGGTTTTTGGTGATCCACAAGATCCTTCAGCAGGTTCCCCTCGCTCTTCTGCATCCATTCCAAGTTTATCATCTCCATCTTTCAACCTGCCATCAAGCCCGGTGCCTAATCCTGAAACAACAGTTGACACAGTCTCACCGGTCACTCCAACTACCACTACCGTCACCACTAGTAGCGTGGAGGCCGCTACCGTGACACCAGCAGAAGCAACTATTGTTACAACAGGAACTTCTCTCCCACCATGGATGTCTGCTTTCACACCAAAGAGAAAGAAAAGGGCCATCTCCCCAGAAGAATTCGATTTCGGCAAGATTGTGCCGGCCAAAACCAAGGCTCCCAAGAAACCAAAAATCCTTTCCAAGTTGGTCGAGGAAAAGGGGCAGAAATTTCTGGAAATTGCCAAACCCCCACAGGACGCAACCCTTGAAGGTTTTGAAATGAGCAGTTATTCCTTTTCTCGTGTTGAACTAGGCAAGGTTACACACGAAGGTGCAAAGAGTGACCTTCAGTCAGCAATGGACATTATGGTCCAAAAATTTGACAAAGAAAAGGAGATGAAAGATTTTTATAAAGCCAAGGCTGAGCAGCTAACGGCAGTAATCAGGAGATTCACCATCCCACCTGAGTCGGCAACTCCAGAGGCCTTTTCAGTGGATGATTCAGTTATTCAAAAAGCTGAAAAGACTTATTTAAAGGGAAAAGTAATGGAGGAATACATTGACCGGATACACAATCAAGGAATCTCTCTGTTGTCTGAGGTTGCAGAAAGAACAGGGAAAATGAAGAAATTGAAGGCTCAAGTAGACAGTTTTATTTCTCTCACCTCTCAGGAGATTAATGGCTTGGAAAAAGATCTCGAGAGATGGAAGGAAATGGAGGGTCTAAAGAAGAGTATCCTGATCTCTATCGGAGTTATCCCCAACAAGGATTCATATGTTGAGGTCAAAGAGACGATGACTTTCAGGATCCAGGTACTCAAAGATCTAATTGATGATCTCAAAGCTTTTAAAGAAGCTAGTGATAAAAGTGACCTGAGCTTGTTGAACAAATTAGAAGAGCTACCCTGCGACTTGACCTCTAAGGATCATCAGTTCCTTCCAGCAGATGAAATGATTCAGAATTTTGAAGGGATGATCCATAAGGATTTCAAAGGAGCGTCTTTTTCAATAACTTCGGTTGATAGCATTCTAGATGCTCAGTTAACTCTGGAAAATTTAAGATCCAGGTTAACTGGCCACTATAAAGCCATCACAGCATTAAAAGACGCATTGATCAGAGCAAGGGTCGTCTCCAACCACACAGTTGCACCCGATTAGCATCGGGATCCAGGCATCAATCACTATGTACGAGGCTTATTTGAAGAGGTCTAGTGGCAAGAATTGACACTTTCCCTCTTTCTTCTTCTATCCTTATGCATTTCTGTTTTCTACAGAATGCATGTAATTTTGTTAAATGTAATTACGATTAAAATATTTTGGAAAATATCTAAAAGTCAAAGATGAGTCATCTTTGACCAAGATATTTTATATTTTATTATTTTTCTGTTTTTGAGGATTTTCTCCCTATATATAGTGGAGACCTCATTTGTAAATGATCTTGGAAAAATAGAGAGAAAACGCTCTGCTGAAATTGAAGCAACTTTTGAGACTTTGTGCTCAGATTTGTAAATCAGATTTTGTCAAATGAATGAGAAGCAAGTAATTTCAGACTTTGTGTTGAAGTTATCTGTGTCATCTAGGAAATAGTTTCTTATGTACTCTTTCCTGATAACCTCTTGTTTATCTGTCTTAATAAGCAAAGTGAATGTGTTGATATTATCTAAGGGCACTTTTTGAGGGTAGGAGATAGACTTTGTGCTACTTTTACTTTTGAGATTCTTTTATCTTTTGTAGTTTCAGGTGAATACTTTGTGCTTCACTTCATTCTACGGTTATACTTGTTCCGAATCTGTGGAAAGGCTACGGAAGACTTTGCGCTTGCGTGAGCGTTCTTGTGACCTTGTTACTTCATGTAATCTCTTGCTCTTCGTTTGATATCATTCCTGAAAGAAGAGGAATGCTGTTAGCTTAAAGACAGAGATTTTCCCTCTTTTATTCCTTGTACATTACCTCTGAAAGAAGAGAGGTAAATGCTGTTATACCACCCTCGTGTGTTATTTTCTGCTTAACTATATATTCAGCACGTAAATATTGATAGGGAACCTCCCCTTGATGAGAGGAGAGATTTACCTCGTCTTGATCTGGTAAAGCCACACTCCTCGTGGTGTAAATCTCCCTTATGCTGTGGCTGATATCCTCATTTTGTCATCAGTTAGTTGACGACAAAATATTCAACCAACACACTACTAAAATTGAAATTTAGGGTACTTCCATTTAGTTTTTGGGGGTCAAAACCCACTGATTAGAATTAGTTCCATCTCATGATGTTTCCCTCATTCTTATCTTTCCAATGGTTCAAACGAGGAGTCAAATGGAGCTATGGTGCAAAAGTTATGGCTCTCAAACATTTTGCTACCAATTGAGGTAGAACCATCACCTAAAATGTTGTTTGGATCACTTAAATCCTTTGGTAATCTATAAAAAGAGTGTATCCAAACTAATACATTTATCACTACTAAAATCTTAGTTAAAACCTTCACTAGTGATGTATTAGAATGATATAATCAATTACCTCAACATTTTATTTGGCAACTTGAATATTTGGTCAATCCTTCAGTTAAAGAGTTTCAACATAATGATCTTCTTAAAAATATTCTTACACATTTCATAAATGTTAAACAATCTCCTAATGAATCAGCTCATGAGTTTATTAAAAGATGGAAATACTTAGCTCATAAAGCTGATCATAATATGTCTGATGATAACCTATTCAAACTCTTTATCACAACTTTAACCCCTACTCTTCAATATAAGGTTCGAACCTTTTCTCCTCAAACTCTTAATGAAGCTCTTGACCAAGCTAAATGAAAATATTTTCTTATGAAGCAATTTGAACCTAATTATAAAAACCTTGAAGGATCTTTCCAAACATCCAATGTTATCACTAGTAACACTTCTCAAACCAAACCTGGTATTACCAAAAATTATGTTCCTTCATTGTCTCATGTCCCTCTTTTGCTTCATCAAATTTGATAATTTTTACCTCTCTCTAAACCTTTCATATATCTTAATGCTCCTCCTAAATGGTATGATCCCAATCTCTTTTGTTGGTTTCATGCTAATATTGGACATTCTCATGAGTCTTGTAGAGGGCTTACTAAATATGATATTTAATACATGATCTATGATTCATTTGACCATGAAAATATGATTAAGGACCATCATCAATAATACACTAATGCTTTTCAAGAATGACAACCCTCTAAAGCCTATACATCTAATAATAATAATAAATCTTCTTCCCATAATCAATCAACTTTTAAGGATTTTTGTGCAATTGACAATGATTATGATCAATACATTAACAACTCTCAATATGTCAATATGGCTAAGTTTAATTATCATAGGAAGCCATCACATAAAGATTCTTTGACCAAACCTAATAAACCTTCTTTGGAAAAAAGATTGCTTAAAGATACTACCACTATCAATATTGATTCAGAAGCACCTGAGGACCAACTTCCTCCTTCTCATCCTACAACCACATCTATTCCTCCAAAGTCTAATTTTCCTTCTTCTAAACCTTGTGGTTCCTCTTCTAAATCTCATGAGAATTTCCTAGAAGAACTTAACTCTATAACATGTAAAATTCCTCTCATAGAGTTGGTTCACACTTCACCTTATCATCGTAGATTCTTTATGCAACAACTCCAAGAGATTAGAGACCCATCTTATTTAGACGAAGAACCACCTTCTATTGATTCTCAACTAGAAAACATTATTACGATTGAATCTATGTGTCCTTCTTCCAAACCTTCCATTGAATTCCTTGAAGAAGACATGATTAATGATGAAATCATATTTCACACTGATGTTCCACCTCTGTTGATCAAGGTAGCTATCAATACCACAATTATTTGAAAAGTTCTAGTTGATGAAGGTTCTGGTATTAATGTGACTTCTTTATGGCTTTTACAAGAACTTGGTTATAACAAAAGTCATCTTAAACAAATCCATCTTACTTGCTATGGTTTTGATAAGATTAATCAAAATCCCCTTAGTTGTATATGGCTTCCTTTAACCAATGGTCCTAAGACCATGTGAACCAAACTCATGGTTATTGATCTTCCTTTATCCTATAACATACTCCTCGATGATCCATGGACTCATCAAATGAGGTCCATTGCTTATTTTGGTAGTCAATGCATTAAATTTCTACATAAGGGAAAACATTATAAGCATGAAGCCAATCCCAACCTGTGGAGTATCCAATTTCCTAATCCTAAATCACAATATCATGTTCCCATGATTCCTAAAATCAATAGTGTTCCTCTTCCTGAGTTCATCAATATGAATCTTGATTTACAAGTTACTCTTGTAGATTCTGATGATGATGAGCCCAATGAATTACAACACACTTGAAATACTAAGAAATTGCCTTTGTATATTTTGGAATGCCTTCCCTCTTACCCAGAGATATTACCAATCTTCTCATGGATGAGATTACCAACTTTTCCCCTCCATTCAATTCTCAAGACCCATCTTTACCTGAAGATTTTTTTACTTACAATGAATTTGAATTGGCTAAGCTATTTCAAGATCCTCTCATCATGAATCCAAAACTTTTTAGTAATCTTGGGATTTCACAATTTGAAGATCTTTCTAAATCCCAAGCATGCACACTTTATCTCATATATGATGACAACTATATTATGGTCCAAGATCAATCTAGAGACTTGGATGTATTACATTATCAAAAAACATTATCTCAAATTCATGCTTTCAACTAGGATGTACATACCATTTCTTTATGTCATAACTTAGAACCTGAGGGTTATGTGTCTCCTATCAATCCTCTTCTTATTGATTCTCTTTGGGTGGTAGAGCAAATCATGATTTTTGAACCTATGGAAGTGCTTTCATCTTCTTTACCTCCTTTGGATTCTCAAATTTAATCTAATTCTTCTCCAATCATCTCTTCATCTATTTATTCTACTCTTAAAATCACACTTGATGCCATGAAAACCAATGTCCATCAAATACATTTTGAATATGATCAACGTGGCAATAAAATTTTAGATTTATAAATTGATGTGGAATATTATGGTCCTCTTCCTACCTTACCTAGTGATGAAGCTATTTTAGAGTTTCTTTATGCTCAAGAAACATAGTTGCCATGACAACATCATAAAATTGGAAAATTTAAAAATAAAACTCCTCACTTTAATGACTTTGTCACAAGCATTAATCCTAAATCTAATATAATTTCATCTTTACCCAATGCACCATGCCAATTTCATGACGGTAATACTATGCTTATTGAAAAAACAACTCATATCAACTATGGTACTCCCTCTTGTCCTTGACCAATCATAGTTTCTAAAGAACTTTCACCTTATAAACATGATAATTTCAGCCTATTTTTTGATAAGTATCAAGAAGAATTTGCATGGTCTTATTGAGATATGCCTGGTATTGACCCTAACATAGTGGTCCATAACATTATTACCTATCATGATGCCAAACTTTTGTGTCATAAGTAACATAAGTTTCCTCATGAAGTTACCAACTTATGCCATAAATAAATCATAAAACTTCTCAATGCTAAATCCATTAAACCTATGGATTATTTTGAATGGGTTTCCAATATTGTCTTATTTAGAAGGTCACCATGGTCATTTGTATTTGCATTGATTTCCACAATCTTAATCTTGCATGTCCTAAATATAACTTTCCTTTACCTTTAGTAGATGCTATTTTCAATTCCATGGCTAGATATGAAATGTTTTCTCCTATGGATGGCTTTTCAAGATACAATCAGATTCATATCACTCTTGAGGACCAACATAAGACTACTTTCACCATGGAATGGGGTACCTATTGTTACGTTAAAATTTCCTTCAATCTCAAAAATGCTGAAGTTACTTATGAGAGTGTTATCACTTATATATTTCATGATCTCATCCATAAATTTTTTGAAAAATATGTGGATGATATTATCAATAAATCCAAGCATTGCATATATCATCTTTATGATCTTGTCATCATCTTTGATCATCTCATCAAATATAAAGTTAGAATTAATCCTTTCAAATGTGTCTTTGGAGTTACATCTAGAAAATTGTTAGGATTCTTAGTCTCACTCTATGGCATTGATGTTGATCTAGACAAGATTAATGCTATTATCAACATGCCTATCCCTCATTCTATTCCTAACATTCATACCTATTTAGGCAAGCTTGGGTAATTTAGATGATTTATTCCTAAGATGGCTTATCGAATTCACTTTGTAAATACCATTCTTAAGAAAGGTATAGCTTTGGAATGGATGGATCCATGTCAAAAAGAATTTAAAAACATGAAATAGTCATTGTTTCATCCACCTACCTTTCATCCTCATTTTAATTATCAACCCTTGATTCTTTATACTTCTTCCATACCTATTTTAATTGGATCAATGCCTGCCCAACAAGATGATACAGGTAAGGAGTGTGTCATCTATTACATTAGTTGAGGCCTCATCAATAATGAAACATCTTATACCAAATTTGAGAATGATTTCCTCACCATCTATTTTGTAGCTAAAAAGATTCATCACTACATGCTTTACCAAACCACCTATGCCATTATTCATTTTTACCACCTTCATCACTTCTCCAAAGCATTTATTCTAGGAAATAGTATTGGTAAGTGGATGGTTTTGCTTATGGAATTCAATCTTTTTATCATCATGTAAAAATCTTTCAAAGGGAAATTCATAGCTGACCAAATTACAACGGCTCCCATTCCAACCACTTCTTTGCTTCAAGATGACCTTCTTGATTATAATATTCTTTAGATTGAAGGTCTTAATCAAGAAATTTCTATTGAAGATTATTTTCATAGCTTTACTGCTGATCTAGAATCCAATCAATCTAATGAAACTTTAACTCCCTTTGATACTACCTAATAAAAATAATTATCGAGGATCTACCTAAAATCACCATTGACTTGCATGAGGATACTTGGACCCTTCACTTTCATGGTGCTAAATGTCTTCAAGGAGATGGGGTAGGTTGCATTCTCATTATTCCTCTTGGTAAAATAATTCCTTTATCTGTCCATTTTATATTTGATGTCACCAATAATATGGACAAGTACGAAGCTCTTATCTTAGTTATGAGAGTTTCTCTTAATCTAGACATACAATATCTTCATGATTTGGTTGATTATCAACTCATTTTCCATCAATTTAGTGGTGCCTATCAATGTAAAAGTGAAAATATTATTATCTATCATCAAATTGAAACCACTCTTTCTAAGGATTTTTCCTCTTTTATAATTAAACCTATTCGTAGAGACCAAAATTACATTGTTGATTCTCTTACCTATTCAACTTCTCTCTTTCATCCACATCAAGTTATTTTTTATCCTTATTTTATCATAAAAATAATTTAATCTCCATCATATATTGACCCTATAGATTCCCTTATCTGCCACATTAAGACTATCACCATCTGATAATGCCCATGGTATCAAGACATCATCCAATTCTTAGAACATCAAACTTATCATGCTAACTTGGATTCCCATGAAAAAATGCATGTTCAAAAACAAGCTTTCAAGTACATATTTAGACATTAAATATTTTATTATAATAATGTCAAAGGTACTTTTCTCCATTATGTCATACTAGATGAGGTTCCTCATCTACTTGAGCAAGCACATGGGGGCATTTATGGTATTCACTATAGCAGACATGCTATGGCCTACAAATGACTATATATGGGTTACTATTGGACTAGTCTAGAAAAGGATGCTATTGAATATGCTAAAAAGTGTAATCCTTGTTAGCTTCATGATGACCTCATTCATTTTACACTAGCCAAAATTCAAGTTATCAAATCTCCTTAGCCATTTTCCACATGGGGATTTGATCTCATTGGAAATATTCCTCATTCCCAAGATGGGCACATCTTCATCATCACTACCACTAAGTACTTTACCAAGCAGGTTGAATCCATGCCCCTTGGTAATGTTACTGGTCCTACTAATATAAATTCATTCTCAACAAATTTTTTTGCTACTTTGGTGTTCCTCACACCATCATTTTTGACAATGGTGGTAATTTCAAAAATAAACATGTTAAACAAATTTACAACAAATTCAAAATACATCACAAGTTTTCCACTCCTTATCATCCATAATTTAATGGTCACACTAAGGCCACCAAGGAAACTCTTAATAAAATTATTCCAAAGATAATTCATGAAGCTTTCATGGATTGGCATCTTCATCTTTATCCTACACTTTGGGCCTATCAGACTAGCATTCATACTGCCACTATTGCAACTCCATTCTCTCTAGTCTATGATTCTGAGTTGGTTCCTCCTCTTGAAGTTGAGCTTCCTTCTCTTTTCATATATATTCATGGCATCATTCTTGATGAAGAATTATGTGAAGCTCACCTTCATGCTCTTGATCTACTTGATGAATGTCATCTATTTTCCTTGCATCACAATCACCAATACAAGGGTCACATCACCAGACAATATAAAAAATGTGTTAAAAACTACACATTTAATGTTAGTGATCTTTTCATTAAATTAGATTAAACTTATGATAAAGAAGGTAATTATGCCCAAAAATGGTGGGGCCCTTAGTTAAAGATGTTCTTGGTCCAAGTACTTATCACCTTAAAACCAATGTAGGCCATGTTTTCAAAGAGCCCACCAATGCTCAATTCCTTATTAAATAACTTGCTTAATCATTTCCCTTATTTTCATGTTTTCTTTATATATCTATCTCACATCTTATTGTAGGTTACTTTAGCATGGGTCTTTCCCAATGCAACACGTTCCTTTCTTTTCAAACCTTTAGTCCTCCTTTTTGGTATTTTGGTTTCTTGATGTACCATAGTATTCATCACTTATCTTTTCATTATCCTTTTACTTGCCAAAGTTGGTTTGTCATCCTCTTGGGATTTTATTTTATGAGTTTCTTGGTAAGATCATGCATAAAACCCAACCCTCCTCATAAAATGACCAATTTTTTAATTTCTCATTTTTTGATTTTCATTCATTTTACTTGCCAATGTTGTTTTGGCATCCTTTGGGTCTTTTTTTGTGAGGTGATTTATAGAAAAGTCTCCCTTACTTTTTTCTTATTTTCACCCCTTGTGTTTTCCTTTAGTGAGTTACTTGGTAAGACCATGGATAAAACCTAGTCCTCCTCATAAAATTACCTTTCTTTTCATGTTATTTATGATCCTTGTTATTTAGACATTAGCTTTTGCTTCTTTTACTAGATAGAATCTATAAACACTCTAGGTTAACATGTTTTCCTTCACTTCGTGTAGTCTTATGATAAGGAATCACACCTTTGCTATCATTGTATTCATTTTTGCCTTTTGTCATATTTTTGCAATTTGAAGGAATTCAAATTTGTTACATGTGTCACTTTCCTCTTGATTTCCCCCTTTCTTTCACCTCCACATTTGGATAAAATAAGTTTTAAGTCAAGATATCACATTTATTTCACCAAGATTTATGAGACTCTTAGACCCCATGCTCTTTGATTTTCTCTCTCTTAGCAACCCTGTCTTGAAGTTTTCAAATGAAAGTCATCATTAGCACCAATGTTTGGTCTTCAAGAACTATATGGAGGAGGAATTTAAAAAAAAGAAAAAAAATAAAAAAAAAGTTAAAAGCTAATCATTTGAAAATAAAATGCAATGATACCTAAAAAGTAACATAAAATTTTTAAAAGTCTAATCACACTAACATAAATGATTAAAATCACATATCCTATCTCTAATCAAATCTCAAACTCTAAAATAGGCTTCAAATAAAACTAAAGTCCTTTGGGGTGCAGTAGGACAGTAGATTGGAATATGGGATTTCCAAAAAAAACTATAGTGTTACCTACTTTTTCATGCAAGTACCCAATATTCATAGCAGACCAATGGATATATAAGGGGTATTGAAGAGTAGTGAAGATGTCATGGGGAGGTAGGTCAATTTTAATTTTCATGCATATAGTCTTCATGGGATGAGTTATATACTCCATTTGTTGACCTAAGACTTGTGTAATTAAGAGAAGTTCTTTAGAGTCATTAAGGTTGAGAGTCTTATTATTTTGAGAAATCAAATTTGAGTATCTTGACATTGATAAGGAGTTACTCTACCTTGGTTTTTCCTTCATTATCCCCTCTACCCCATTTCATTTCCCCCCTTGATAGACAAATTGTGATTCCAAATTTGTTTTCCCTCTTCTTTAAATTCTTTTTTCTTCATTTATTAAAATCATGATAACACTAATTTATTTCATTTTTATCTATCTTTATATGGAAAAAAACATGTTTGAAAAACCATGGATCATTTTTTTCATGTTCTATATATTTACTAAAACTACTTTTCTTTCCTTTTCCCATTTATCTTGATTTTGTTGTTCTGTTGTTGTAGACACCTGAGTTTTCAGCATTTTTCCTTTATTGTGTGAGATGTGGATTATTATTACTCACCTAACCTTGTTGTTTTCCATTTTATGCATCCCCTTTTTCAATTGATGATTGAGATGTGGACTGTTACTACTCACTCATCAATGCTATTTTACCATTTTTCTTTTTGAATCCTCTTTTTACAATCTTTTTTAACATGTATCCTTGATTTGATTTGGTGATTTTTCCTTTTCTTACTTAAGGTTTACTTATTTGAGTATTTTGGTCTTTATTTACCTTGGATTTTTTGTTACTTTATTTAATCTTGTTTGACTTGGTCATTTGGTCTAACATATAACTTGTCACACAGCTTGCCAAATTCCCAAATATGTCCCATCCACATAGTACTAGTTATCTTGGATTTTCTTATGTTTGTTTGTTTTTGTTGCTTAGTTTTTTATTTATGTGTTTTTACAAAGGAGTTTATTCACCCTCCATAATAAAAAATAAAACATAAAAAATAAACATCCTATGATAAAGGTAAGTCAAGGTACACATCATTTACTTTTTAGTTAATTTCCTTTTCTATCATTTAATTTCAATTATTTTATGCTTTTTAAAAATAATATAATTTTTTTAGCATCAATTTTTTGTGCATCCTTATGTTCTTTCTCAAAGTACCATCCCCTATTACACCTTAGTGACACATGATGAGCTTGGAGTGGGGTATAATGTATACACATAATATTTTCACACTTTTATCGATTACTGATGCTTTACAACTTACAAGAACCCATAATGACTCAATATATCTAAGTGTATGCCTTAAGGGGTGCATCAAGAAAGGACAGGGTAGACCTTTGGTGCTTCATAAGATTATTGTCCCTTATCACCATATTATTCCCTATCCATTCAGCTCCTAAAACCTTTCCCTAAGCTATCTCTCATTCCTTACAAATTCCTCTAGTATTTTCCTCTTTCTATCCTTCTTTCCCTTGGTGCCTTTTTTACCTATTCAGTAAGCTTGGTTAACCTGGTTAACCTAGAAAATTTTGGGGTCACTTTATATCTTGAGGCCTAGTTTCCATCTAGCCAATGTAACACAAACTTCAAGCATTAGCCTAGTAATAAACTAGGTTTACTCAGTCGACCTAGCATAGCCAACATGTTCGAGTGATTTTTGGGTCAAATAATCCTATATATACAAGGTCATTTCAATAGTTTCCATATGAATGCAATCATGAGTTATTATTTATTTGCACTTCTTCATAATCTATTCTTCACTATTATAATTGAGGAGTCTTAGCTTAGGTTTATTAGTTGGAGAATATTAGTCTTATGGATAGGTCTTGGATGCTTTGGCCTAACAAAGTGATCCTTATGAACCATAATAACCTCTTGTGAAGTCCCATTGTCCAAGGGAGACATTGAGTCACGATGGGTTCACATTCAGGTAAGTATATTCTAACTTTATTCTCTTCCTTTTTAGTAGATAAAAGTAGGATAAAGGTTGGCTTGAATAATATTACTTCTCATATTCCATGTATTAGGGTGTTACTCATACTTACATTATTTGAAGTTCCTTATAAATTTTTTTGATTTCTTTGCATCTAACCCCTTACTTTGTGCCACAAGCTTTGGTGAGCAGTAGATTAGCTTACTTTTCTTGTTACTAGACTAGTTTACTTTTTGGTTATTATCATAAGTGAATATAGTAACCATAGGAATATTTTAGGGTTATTGTGTGACTGTGTTAGACTGTAGGATTTGTAACCCTACCTAGCATGATGTGTTGTGATAGATGATATAAGTGATCCCCTAATCAAGTCTAATAGATCCTCATATTGGTCATGCTTTCTCTTAACAAGTGTGTGCCCTAATCAAAAGTGTAGGTGTGATCTATCTTATTTGATATAGGATTGGTTCATGTATACCATGAAATTCTAATTACACACATGAATAACCAAGATAAGTTGTAAAATAGTAGGGCATCCCCTATCACAATGAAAGCTAAGTGTGACAAGCAATAACAAAGTGAGATTCAAGAAGGTAGCCAAGCTTTGAGTGTGATGATCAAGTGGGAAGATCAGAGAAAAAATACAAGAGAGGGAGGCTCAAATGAATGAGGAGTTTTCATATAACTTAACCTTAATCTATCAAAAGCCTAAAAAGTAGCTATTTTTAGCCATTTTGGCAAATTTGGGCCTTTTTTGCACGTTCTTCCTAAGCCATAGCCTAGATCATGGATTTCATGAAGGAAACATGTGTTCTAGGCCATAGATTTCCTCCCTAAGCCATTAAATTCATCAAAGGGTTAACATGCCTTTAGAAGGGCCCTAGGAGGTGTCTATAGGGTCTATCTAGTGCATAAAAGGTCAAAGATGTGCTAAAGATGTATAGTGGATCGATGTATTTTGAGAAAAATGTCAATGGGAATAAAAAATGTCTTAAATCAAGATAACCAGGGTCAGTATTCTATACATGAGTTGATGTGTAATCAAAGGGAAGAGTAGGGTCATGGGAAGTATGACTACAACTCAAATTCTCATAATACTTTTTGACTTATCTGTATGAGTTTTAGATTGAATTTTTGATGGTGATTGTCATCTCTTAGAGACTATTCATGAAGACTTAATTTGTGGAGTCAAATACCTATAGTTGTGCCTTGGTCTGATCCTAGATCAGTCCTAAAATGGAAGATGAAACTCTATAGTTGTCAACACCTTCCCCTTTTAGTGAATGGCCAACCTCATGGGCATTTCATGGATAGAGGACTTTGGAGCAAAAAAATAGCAATATAAGGAAGGAATCTCTTAGGAATACTTCCTTTCATTCATTGATTTTATTTCATGAGTATATTGAGTTTAGCTTATTGTTAATAATGTATGAATTATTATTTGATTGTGAAGCACTTTGGAGACTAGTTCAATTATTATAAGTGTTAGGTCTGACTTAGGCCGATTGGTAATTTCCCTTGATTTTCCATCAAAAACCTAGGATCAAACAACATAGATATACCATTCTTCCCTTTAGTTTATCCTTGTAACCTATCCCAAATTTTTATCCCAAGATGTCATAGTTAGTGGCTCTACCATTCATGTCTTGGGAGTCATCTATGATTTAACCATGAATCCTAAGAGGTATCTTCCCTATTTCACCCCTCGCATGAGACAAACCATAGAGGAACACATAAAATACTAAAAAATACCCTAAGGCTTATAAATTTAGATCATGAAGATGTGGCATGAAGGATTTTCCCCTTTACCCTTATGGACTCATCATATAATTGGTTCCTCAACCTTTCTGAATACTCTATCTTTAGTTGGACCACTTCATCACTACTTTGTTCACCTAATTTGGTCAAGTGATAGACTCTAGTGTCATATATTATTAGTTTTCCTATATCAAAATGGATCCCAAAGAGCCCATTAGGAATTTCAATGCTAGCTTTTAGAAGATGTATAGTCGGGTATTTTTTCTTTATTAACCCAACCTTCAACTATTACTTGAAATGTATAAGAATGCACTAGACCCTTAGACAACCATGTTCCTTAGGAGGGATGTATCCATTGTAGACCTATCCTCATCTTATAAAGGAAACATAAAAGTAGATAGGCAATTTAACCCCCAAGGTCACACAATGATCTCCACTCCTGATGTGCTACTACATACATTAAAATTCTTACCCAATGTTAATCAGTATTCCCTATTGCTTCAGTCATTCTTTCAATGCATCAAATCATGCTATTTCATCTTATTTCAAACCAATAATTATGTTTTATAAACCTAAGGAGCCATGAATTTATCCCTTATTCTCAACACCAAGTAATATTGTCTACGACTAATAATACCCAAACCACACCTCAGGATTCCACTAAAGCTAAGTTATATGGCATTCAATAGATGGTACAAAAACTTAACAATGACTTCCTAGGGATACAAATGAAGGTGAGTGAGTTTAATATATAAATTTACAAAAAAAACTTCACATATGAAAGACCAAAGAGGAACTATAACTAACCTCACAACCCCCAAGAACCTTCACCCAATAAGCTACTTGAAATCAATATCTTTGAGATAACCTTACCTAGCTTATGTCAAGTACCTAACATGATATCACATGGGGAACTAGACTACATGAAGTTTGGTTTGGATTTTTAAATCTTATATAATGAAATGGAAGAATATGAGGTGGTCCTCAATCATTTTGAATCCTCTAAGTCAGGTAAAACCCTTAGTAGTGTTATGGTGTTATAAACTATGGATTTCCCTTGCTAGGAAAAAAATGAGCTAGTGGAGGGTATTAGTGAGGTGAAAGAATTATAGTAGTTATAAAGGAGTAACTAAGCCTTCAATAATAGGCAATAATAATAAAACCTTACTACCTCAACACCCCCTAATAATAGTGCAACCACACTAGACCAAAATGCTATGAATGATTCCCTACCTCCAAGACCTCAAGAACCTAAGGTATCTACAAAAACCCACTAGTCCAAACTAAAGGAGGTTATAATATAGTAAAATAGATGAAAAAGATTAAGGAAAACATTACCCTTCATGAGATTTTCTTAAATCATAGATCAAAGGGATATCTTACTGAAGTCTTTGACTCAAAATCTAACCCCATAGGCCCAACTAGAACTAAGAGTAACACACACCAAAGTGATCATTCACAAAAATAATATGGATGTGCCCCATTTCCTCTTAACCATATAGTTGTTTGGAAATAATCTTGATAAAGGCTTAGTGGATTTAGGATCCTCAGCAGATGTGATGCCATCAAGCATATGTGAGAAACTCAGTTTGGCACCCATAAAGTTGAATAAGGTTTGGTCTAGCTAGACCAAGTTTAGAAGTGAAATTGATAGTTGTATTACTAAACATACACATATAGTTAGAATCTAAGCCTATGATTCAACAATTTGTAGACATTAAAGTGGTGTATATCCCAAAATCCTATGGCATACTCCTCAATAGAGATTGGTCTAAATCCTTGAATGGGTATATGTCCATAGATTTCTCCCATATGTGGTTGCCATGGAAAGGAGTAGCCAACCAAATAAGGGTATATAGATAACCCTACATAAAACATATGATACTTGAGTAGAATTTTATCAATGAGAAGGTAAACCTAGTTTCTTTAGAATTAGGCATCTACATGCTGAGCACAAAGCCTCCCAAAGATCCAACTAGTTATAATCCAAGTCTACTTGGCTTACGGTCTTTTTATATAGATAGAGCTCACTCCAAACAAGGTAGTGAACTTAGTATTATGGTTATAGATCCATTAAGGATAAAACATCTAAAATTATATATGTTTTAGTTTCCATGCAAAAATAATCTATCAGAGTATGAAGCTCTAATCCGAAAAATATAATTTGCATTAAAACACAAGATAAACAAATTAAGAGTATTCAATCACTCTAAGCTTATGGTCAACTATATTAAGACTAATTTTTAATTCAAGCTATCATATTTTAGGAGGTATAAGTACTTAGGACCTAATTCAAATGTTTAATGCACTTAATATCATCACTATTCCCTAGGAGTAAAACCAAGTAACCAACTCACTAGCATCCACAGTGTCAAACTTAACTCCCTTGGATGACACATAGATGCAATAGTTATTTGTGGAACTCATCCCATGTCCCTTTGTCCTATACAACATGAAAAAAATTTATGTCTTCAAGGATGACCAATAGATCATCCAATTCCTTAACAATGAGGGAATATTCAAGGCCTAAATTATAGATGAGAATGATAGAGATAACCCTAGGAATGAGTTGGATAAGAATGGGATCCTGAACATTCATAGGCACTAGATCTTGAAGGGGATTATCTCAATGGAAATAGAATTTGGTGTGTTAGACCCTAATTTCCAAGACAAAAGACCCAAGTTCAAGGACCAAAAATGTTGAATCATTAATCTTGGTCTTGAAAAAAATCCCTTAATGGTCAATATAGGTCTTAATTGGATGGACCACAAATTAGAGTAGCTATGAAGGTTATTACTGAGGTATAAGGATGTGATTTTCTAGGCCTATGGAGACCTTAAGTTCTTTGACTCAAGAGTAATCATTCATAATATTCCCCTAAAATCCAACCAAAAACCCTTTAGACAAACATAAAGGCTAGTAAACCTTATCCTAAAACACTTGATACATAAATAAGTTCATATGTTGCTCTCTACAAGGATAATTTTCCCAGTTTTTCACTCCACCTAGGTGGTCAACCTGGTACCAGTGTGAAATAAGAATGGAGAAATATGCCTATGCATGGACTTATATAACTTTAATCGGGCCTCAAATAAATATAATTACCCATTTCTCTCCCTAGATGAGGTGATCTAAATAGTGAGTGGGTCTCAAATGATGTCCTTTTTAGATGGCTTCTCTAGATACAACTAGGTCTTGGTCAACCCCAGAGATAGAAATAAGACTAATTTCACTACCAAGTGGGGGATATTCTATTATAAATGAATTCCCTTTAGGTTAATTAATGCTAGTGACACTCTCTAAAGGGAAATGAACTTGGATTTTGAAGGCCTGATGGGCAAAAGTATAATAATCTATATGGATGACCTAACTACATTTTCAAAATAAAATTCAAATCATTTACACCATTTAGAAAGGTTATTTGAAATATGTAGAATGTGCGACATTTCCTCAAACCCAAAAAAGAACATGTTTGGGGTCATTAAAGATAAGTTTCTTGGTCACATTATCACAAAAAAGGTATTTCTATTAACTCCAAAAGGGTGAATGTAATTTTTAAACTGCGTTTACCTAACATCAATAAGGAACTCAAATCTTTCTTTGGGAAATTTGACTTTATGCATAAATTTATTTCAAGATTTGTTGAAATAATGAAACCCTTGAATGCAATGTTAAAATATGATGCTAAAGTGGAATGGTGTATGATAAAATAAGGATTTATAGGATATTAAGGATGATATCGTTCAATCCCTAGTCCTCATTATCTTTTATTATATGAAATATTTCTATATCTATCCCATTGCTTCAGAGCACACCATTGTTGCTTGCCTCACCAAAATGTTAGAAGGAAAAGAGCACCTCATGGATTTTATGAGCACTAATATTAAGGATGTTAAGATCAAATATTATACTCTTAAAAATCACACCTATGTCTATGTCAATATTGTGAATAAATTTAAACATTATATCCTCTATAATAAAGTACATTCTGTTGTCCCAGACTCTACTATAAAATAGATGATGGGACATAATGAGCTAGGCGAAACAAGAGGCTGATGGATGACAAAATTACAAGAGTAAAACTTGTAAATCAAGTTATACAAACTAGTTAGAGGACAAGGCCTCACTTAGATAATAATGAATATAGTTTTTGAGAGTTGTCAATGATGTCTCTAGGGTGACCAAGGATTTTGATGAGGTGTCATGTGGTGCTAGAATGATAATGACAAAGTGTGTTTCAAAACGTTTTAGTGTTCCTAGATGGTTATTCAGTGTTTTACTTAGTGAGGAAATTTATGTATGATATTAATGGTATGGATTTGTTGAATATAACCTATGAGATTTTATGATTTTTTATAATTCTTATGAGATTAAATGTAATTCATCAAAACAATCATAAGAATGTCTAAGTTTAAGTAGTCATCTTGTAAGATAAAGCTGAGTAAGTAGATTAATGATATAATATTTCACACATGTGAAGGTTTCAAGATTATTTTGATATATGGATGGATTACCCTATGAAATTTTATCATATGGTTCAAATTTTAGGTCTAGACATGGATCCTAGAAAAAGTTATTAAGGTGCAAAGTTGGTTTCTCAAATAGAGTTTACCAAGTTCCCATACTAGCCAAATTTGTGATATCAAAGATCTACAATGAGAATTTAATAAGATCATAGATCTAATGTAAATAATTTATTTTGATTGAATAAGAATCCAATAATGTGGTTCAAAGTTTAATAGTCAAGATTACACATGCCAGTGACAAGTGTCACAATCATAATGTTTGAGTAGCAGATCTATGATAAGCTTGAAACCTATTAGATAGAGATCAATGGTGAGCATATGATATTTTAATTAGAGATAAATGGTGCATGTTAAGTTAATAATTTAAATTATGGTCAAATTTCATGCAAAACTACCAAGTGGTGAAAACACATTGATTAAATGGTACATGGTGTGCATAAGGCATGTAGAGATGCCAAGTGGCACAATTGCAAAAGCACAAATCTAAGATCGATGGTGAGAAATAATAGGTTAAAGACCAGGATAATCCCAATGAGATAAATAGAGCTCATTTATTCAAAGTTTTTAGGGAACATGAGATTATTTCAAAGTGTCTGATGTTTAGCATTTACATAGTGACTATTGGAATTTGAATATTCAAATTAATGAGGGAAAACCATTATGTATTTTTTAAGCTATATCTTATGATCCAACATGAATTTGCTAATGGATAAAAAATAAAAGTTTTAAATTACTTCAATATTCATTCAAAAATATTGATTCTAAGGTTTGAATGTTTATAAAGGTGTAGATATAGATCTTTAAAGTTGATTTTATGTTCATTCATGTTGGTTGTATGTAAAAAATAATGTTTGAGCATTTTGTGCTTTAGAAGAAGAGTGTTTTTGTGGGAGTATTAATTTTAATATGTCTTAGACATCATATGGAGTGAAACCATGTATTTGAAAGTGATATTGTGTTCTTGTTTTTCTAGATGAAGTGCTAAAAGGGTAATAGGTCTCCATGAGAGCTATAAGGGATACTAAGCATAATTAAAAGGCGTAGTTGTTTAAGTGTGACCCATGGATGCTATGGCCAACCTATAAGGATGGTATTGAGATATGTTTTATCATGATAGAATTATTAAGGGTTAAGGTAAGTATTATGGATGACTTTAAAGTTGATATTCATGAAGACTTTGTAAATAGTGGAGACCAAGGCAATGGTTTTTAGACTTGATGTGAATGTGTTAAGAGAGAAAAATATAGATGAAGGAAAGAGATCAGAGGGAGTATTCTTAGTTGATGGAATAAATTATAGAGTTTATTGAAGATGAGTGAAGAATCCTGGAGTGATCCAAAATGGGTGTTTAGATGCATTACTTATATGCCAAAGTTTGAGTATATGTGAAGAGTTGGAAGGGAGGTGTTATAAATTATTTCTCCAATGAAACTGAAATGAAATCAAAGTTATAGAGTTGTTGATTTCATAGGTGTTGTGTGGGTGCTCAACATATAAAATAAGTGGGTGCTTGTTCATACTTAGGGGTGGGTGCTCTTTATGATGTGGGAACTTCACTAAAAGGTCTCACCTTTGTGATCATCTTATAAGATAAGTATTCCATGTGTTTGTAGGTTTGAAAGTGTTTTTTATTCCCCAAGAGGATTTCTAACCTAGATTCATTTGGTGTGTGTTTGATCTTTCATCATCCTTCTGATTCATTATTATTAATATCTTGTATGATTTATGAATGCTTGTGGTCATTGATTAAGATTTTGAAAGGATTAAAATTAAAGTTTGAAATATATTGCATCATTGATTCACTCCCCTCTCAGTGATTCTACCTATAACAATTGGTATTAGAGCATGACATTATTTGTAATTTTAATAATTTGAAGGTGATCTAAGGTACAATATGGCAAGTCAATAGATGCATGGTTTCTCTATAAAGTAATCATCAATGTTTAATGGGTCCAATTATGTTTTTTAGAGTGTGAGGATGAATACCTACATCATGTCAATAGGGATTGGCATTTTTCAATCTATTGTGGATGGTTATTCAGTCCCCTCAACCCCTCTAACTAGTGCAAATGATAAGAATCTATGTGATAACAATTCTAAGGTAATGAGTGCCATCACGTGTGGTCTTTTAGAGACTTAGTTAACCAATGTAATTCATTTGAAATATGATAAAGAGATATGGGAAAAAATTATATCATTTCAAAAGGGGATTCAAATGTCAATTTGACCAAGTTACAAATTCATTGAAGATAATTTTAAAGTCTCAAGATGAAAGAATAAGATTTTGTGGCATTCTTTTTGTAGAGAGTTGATGAGATTGTGAACATTATCAGAGGTATTAGAGAGAATCTTGAAGAAGTTACTATGGTAAAAAAGGTATTAAGGCCTCTCTCATTCAAGTTTGATTCTAAAGTGGCTATCATATAATAAAGTCATGATCTTACTTAGATGAAGATGGATGAATTAAATGTCATCCTTACTTGCTATGAGATGAGAGTCAATGATGATGAACTACCAAAGGAGGAATTAACATTCAAGAAAAAAATGAAGCCAAATAAGATAAGAAATCAAGGTGAAGAAGTCAAGTATGATGAGATATCTTATTATGAACTAATAATTTTGTTTACAAGTAAATTGAAAACATGCTCAGGCAAGTATAAGGGTAAACTACCATTCAAATGTTTCAATTATGGAGAAGTAAAACACTTTGATAATAAGTGCCCTCATAAGCATAAGAAAAATTATGTTGAAGAGCATGGTGAAAGTCAAGATGAAGGAAAGAAGACTTTTAGGTCTGCTAAGAATAAGAAAGGATTTAGAAAGTATGAAACTAAGAAGAAGTTCTCTAAGAACATGAAAAGTCTCTATGCCAATAAAGATTGTAGATCATCAGATTAGAGTGAAGATAGTGATTCTAAGCTTGATATTGAAGATGAATTCCTATACATGGCTGAGGAAGGAAGTTTCTCATTTAAAAAGGATTCCAATTAGAGTGATATAGATAATGAATAGGACAAGGAGAACTATGAGACTAAATTAAGGAATGCTCATGAAGAATTGACGATTGAGAAGAAGATTAAAAAGAAGAAGAAAGAGTATGAAATTAAGGACTATGAAGCACAATGTCATATCTTTACGGTAAGAATTAATGAATACACCAAAGAGCATGAAGATATAGTAAAGCATCTCAGTTTTCAATTAAAAATCCTTTCTATAATCATGAAAGCTAAAGAAGATGAGTGTTCAAGGTATGTGATTAAAAATGAGTAATTGAAAGTTGAGTTAGAAAAGACATATAATAAGATTAATTAATATGTGATGTTTTAAAAAAGCTCAAGTGATCTAGACAACATCCTAAATAGTCAAAAGCATCTTAGTGATAGAACCAAACTTGGCTACAAAGAATAACAAAAAATATAACTCAAGACAAGATAAATACCAATGTGAATAAAGACAATCAGACCTTAAATCATTAGTCAACGAATAAAGGTGTTGGTATAATGAGGAAAAATTAGATTAGATAAAAAAATTCCATGAGGTATGCAAATTTTAATGGTTACTTCTATCATAGGGATAGAGAGTTTATAAGACCTACTGAGAATGAATGGAATCATCAATCAAATAACATGATCAAAGTTGAGTGCTTTAGTTATTATGAAATATGATACATTGAAATATTTTGTCTAAATTAGGTAAGAAAAGATGATTTCACTTTAATAATAATGGTTTGTTACAACTGTGAAAAGATTGGTCACATTTCTAGGTTCTGCAAGCAAAGGCCATCAAGTCAAAATAAGCTCAATCAAACTTCTAAAATGCAAAGAAGAAGACAAGTTAACCTATGGAAACCAAAAATGAAAGGTGTGAGTCATAATGAGTCTATAGGTCTAATTAGTCTATTTGTTGAAGTGGAGAATGTTACAAAGGTTGAAGAGAATAAAAAAAACTCATTACCTACTCATTTTTGGAATGAAGATACCAATCTCAAGGAGAAGAACAAGGTGCTAGTTGAGACTTCTGAGGTGTGTATGAATATAAGTGAACATCCTGCTATTGTTTATAAAGTTTCATGGAAAGAAAATTAGTTTCCAATGCCCATTGATGAGGTTATTTATTTAGTTGAAAAGGTATTTCATGAATATTTGTTGTCTCCATGTATTGTCAAACAATTCTTAGAAGAAAAGGAGAATATTGTAGTGGATGAGCATGTTTCTTCTCTTAATCATAAAAAGAAGAAGAAGAAGAAGAAGAAGAAGAAGAAGAAGAAGAAGAAAAGGAAGAAGAAGAAGAAGAAGAAGAAGAAGAAGAAGAAGAAAAAGAAGAAGAAGAAGAAGAAGAAGAAGAAGAAGAAGAAGAAGAAGAAGAACTACCAATATTAGATGACCAAGAAGGAGAAGGAATATGAGGAGTTATGGGAAACTCTTGGTTTCACATTGTTCTAAGAAATTATGGGTTAGGGTGTCTCTATCTAGGCTTTAAAGAGATACTTGAAAACAATAAGAATCATGGTTCATGTTGCAAGACAAGAAATATCTTTTTGAAAATGTGTTTGGATAAGGGGGAGCAATGAGTTCTATGAATCTAATCAAATTTTTGTGATGGAATGATTCATAATATATATTCAGGGATACTGATCTTTAAGTCAGAGTTTTGATCAAATCTTTGAAAGATGGTATAGTTGGTCAAAGTGTTGAAGAATGAAGCTAAGTATGCAAGATATACAACTAGGAAATCAAGATATCTAGGTGTTTAATCAAGGATGGTAATTTTTCAAAATATTCTATTACATAGAAAGGTATGTTGATCATGTTCTATTATGTTCAATGTGTGTTCAGGTTTTTGGTCCTAAAGATAAGAACTTGTAGATTTTTGTTGCTTAAATTGATTGATAAAATGTTGAAATACTGAAGATAAGATTGATATAGAGTATGAGGAAAATGTTTTGTCACTTTGTTGATATCATATAGAAGGTCTCAGTGTTCTATAGATGTTAATTTAAGTATGCCATGGAGGTCATAGTTTTATAAAGATTCGATGTTTCCATAAGAATTTTGACTAAAGTGTGGATAGTGTTGAAGAATTGTTGGAAAACTTAGCTCTTTAAGAAGACTTGTTTAAGATGTCATGATCTAGGTGAAGCATGGATTTAGGGGGAACTAACTTAGATAGTTCGAAAGGTTTGAATATATATGAATGATGTGATGGGGAGTATATATGAGATGTTCCAGTCATAATAGAGATATAAAGAAGTCTATGATAGATGTGAACTCAAGCATGCTGATATGATGAATTGATCAAACCAAGTCAGGTGATTTGACATTATATTGAATCCTCATGCATAAACAAAGGTGGAGATTTTTAAATGGTTAGATCATAGGATTATAGGATTGTATAGTTGAATCTAAGAGAGAAGGTATGGAGACAATTGTGTTGTTTCTTAATAATAGAGCTATGTATAGTCAAGAAGAGTGTTGTGTTTTGAGCATGCTTGAGAATATAAAAGATAAAAAGTGGTATGCATAATTTTATGTGGATTTTTTATCATATCTAAGAGGAGGTCCTTTGTTGTTTTTAGTTATTTAATTTTTTTTGGTCCTCAGGATTAGATGATGATCCCACTTTGTCATTGTGTCAAAGGAGGATAAAGTACTTGAAGAGAGAGACAGAGTCTAAACATAAGATTTGTATTGGTGTTGACATAAATGACAAAGGGGGATATTTTTATAGAGTTATCAATGATGTGTCCAAGGTGACCAAGGATGTTGATGAGGTGTCATGTGTGCTATAATGGTAATGACAAAGTGTGTTTCAAAAAGCTTTAGTGTTCCTACATGGTTATTTAGTGTTTGACATAGTGAGGTAATTGATGGTATAGACATGTTTTAAAGACCCTATGATATGTTATGAGTTATTATAATGCTTATGGAAGTGAACAAAATTCATCAAAATAGTTCAATGAATGTATAAGCTCAAGTAGTCATCCTGATAGATAAAGTTGAGTAAATAGATTGATGATGTCATATTTCACACATGTGAAGGTTTTATGAAAATTTTGATACATAGATGGATTACCCTATGAAAGGTGATCATATGGTTCAAATTTTAGGTCTGGAGATGAAGCGTAGAAAATGTTATTAAGGTGAAAATTTGGCTTCTCAGACAAAGTTTACCAAGTTCCCATACTTTGCCAAATTTATGATATTGAAGATCTATGATGAGCATCTAGTTGGATCATAGATCTAATTTGAGAATTTAATTTGACTTGATAAGGATCCAATGGTATGGTTCAAATTCAAATAGTTAATATTGCATGTTCTAGTGACATGTGTCATAATCATGGAGTTTGAGCAGTAGATCTATGGGAGTGTGAAACCTATTAGATAGAGATCAACAGTGAGCGTATGATCATGTAGTTAGAGATCAAAGCCATGTGTTAAGTCATTAGGTCACAGGATGATTATATTTCACACATAACTACCAAGTGTAATAAAGCCTTATTGAATGATACAGGGTACATAGAGAGCATGTAGAACTACCAAGTGGTATAATCATGGAAGCATAGATGTAAGATCAACAATGAGTGATTATAGGTTAAAGAATAGGATACTATTGAGGTGATTTTTGGAGAAAATTTATTTAAAGTTTATAGGGATCATGATATGATGTCAAAGTTTCCAATGTTTATCATTTACATAGTGATCGTCTGAATTTGAAAATTAAAATTAATGAGGGAAAACCAGTTTGTAGTTTTTAAGCTATATCTTTTGATCCAGGATGAATTTGTTGATGGAGTAAAAATAAAAGTTATAAAGGATTTCTAGGTACATCTAGAAAAGTTTATTAGAAGGTATGAATGTTTTTAAATGAGTATATATGGATCTCTAAAGTTTATTATATGTTTGTTCATGGTGGTTGTATGTACAAAATAATGTTTGAGCAATTTGTGCTTTAGCAGAAGAGTGTTTTGGTAGGAGTATTCATTTGAAGATGTCTTAGAGATCATATGGAGTTTACCCATGTATTTTAAATTTATTTTATGTTCTTTTTGTTATTGATGAAGTTATAAAAGGGTAATAGGTCTCCATGAGACTTATAAGGGCTACTAAGGCCTACTTGAAAGGTGTCTATATTTAAGTGTGACCAATGGACGCTATGACCAACCTGTGAGGATGGTATTGAGATATGTGTTAGAATGATATAATTATTAAGGGTTAAGGAAAGTATTATGGATGACCTATAAGTTGATATTCATTAATAATATATAAAGAGTGGAAGCCAAGGCAATGGTTTATAGACTTGATGTGAATGTGTTGAGAGAACAAAAGATAGAGATGAAGGAAATATATCAGAGGGAGTATGCCTAGTAGATAGACTAAAGTATAGAGTATATTGAGGATGAGAAAATAATACTAGAGTGATCTAAAAGGGTTTATTGGATGCATTTCTTGTATGATCAATTTTGAGTATGTATGAACAGTTGAAAGAGAGGTGTTATACATTGTTTCTCCAATTAGATTGAAATGAAATCAAAGTTTTGGAGTTGTTGATTTCATAGGTGTTGTGTGGGTGCTCAAAAAATAAAGGAAGTGGGTGCTTATCCATACTTAGGGGTTGGTGATGTTTGTGAAGTGGGTGCTTCACTAAAAGGTATCATGTTTGTGATCATCTTATAGGACAAGTAGTCCATGTGTTTATAGGCTTGAGAGTGGGTTTTATTTCCTAAGAGGGTTTCCCATGTAGATTCATATGTTGTGTGTTTGATCTTTCATCATCTTTATGATTCATTATTATGAATATCTTGTATACTTTATGAATTGTTGTGGTCATTTATTAAGAGTTTAGAAGGATTATAATTAAAGTTTGAAATTTCTTGCATTAGTGATTTGCCCCCCTCTCTATGAATGTACCTATAATAGATAGACTCAAGGGTTACAATATACCAAGTGGACCAACAAATGGTATTATAATAAAAATGTTATAATTATACACTTCTCCTTTACTTTATACTCTATATAAATTCACCCTCGAGACTCAATCACACACATAGGAGGGCCCTCTAATTGAAGGCCACATGATATATGCTAAAGAAGGGAGTTATCTATAGAAAAAAACATGAAGGAATCTACGTCTAGTGTGTATCAAATGAAGAGGCCAAAGAGATAGTGGCAAGTTTCCATGAAAAGGTAGGAGTTGTCCACCCTATAATAAATTCCATGGCCCATAACATTCTTTGAGTAGGAAATTACTGGCCCACACTATTCAAAGATGGTGATACCCCTGTCTACTTTTCACATTAGTATCAAACCTTACTACCACTATAGCCTATTATGGATTCTACACCATTTTCATAATGGGGAATATATTTCATGGGGATCATTAACCCTAATTCATCATTCAACCATAAGTTCATTATTATAGGCATAGTCTATTATACTAAGTGATTTGAGGCAGTTACAACCAAAGTAATCACCACTACCAAAGTCATCAAGTTCTTTAAGAACACCATAACAACCCATTTTAGGTTTCCCATTTATTTAGTATGTGATAATGGTCCTACCTTTCAGTATTCAAAATTTACTGAATGGGCCTATGATAATTAGATTAGGTTTAAGTTGTTATCTAATCACTACCAATAAGGGAACAAATTAGTAGAGTCCACTAACAAGAATTTGATTGATGCCTTTAAAAAATTAGTTGGAGAAAATCCTTGGAAATGTCACTCATTTATAAATTTCACCCTATGGGTAGACTACATTAGGTATCAATAATCCCTCAAAATCTCTCTTTTCCTTCTATTTTATGGATTGGAGCCTATCATATTAGTCATGCTTAGGCTACCGACTTATAAGTTCATGCAATAATTCATAGAAATAAATGATAAGGTGAAATATAGACTCAAATTAATTTAGTTATAATAAGTAAAAGGTAAATATATATTAAGTTTTATAAATCACAAAGATACAATCAAAAGGTGGTTTGATAAGAGGGCAATGATCAAGACCTTTAGAATCTCTAACTTGGTCCTAATGTAGGATAAGGCTCATGAAAAGAAAGGCCAACATTAGAAATTTGAACCCATTTGGATTGGCCCATACCAAATAACTAATTTTTTTTCCAAAATTTCTTTTGTCTCAAATATCTTGAGGGAAATGATCTACCACATCTAGTAAATAGACAATTCCTGAAGCACTATTTCTTGACTATCCCTACCAACGTAATTTTTGAATAGTTTGAGCATAGGTTGTAATGTATATATTAGATAGTTTTTATTTCATTGTGTGTTTAAGTGCTAATTTTTTTTTTGTGTTTTTCCCCTTCATCTCCTTTGTTTTGTGGTGTTCCTCTAACACCTGGCCTTGTTAGTAGCTACTCTAGGTGAAGGCCAAAGCTCAGAAGGATTGTTGAAAATTAGGAAGATCCAAGTTGAAATCTTTGATATAAGAAATTATGGAATATTAATTAAAATTTTTGACGTTCCATATATGAGAGGCCAATGATTCTAAGATAAAAATTTGGATTTTAGAACAACCCACACCATAATATATCCATCAAGCTTTAGTTAAAATAATGTATTAATAAAATATTAGATTATTTAAGCTAATTAAAGATTGGATGGATATACTAAGCATCCTCAAAATACATTCAACAGTGGATTAGTCCTAAAACCTCAATGGATGAGACTAATAAATGATAATATTTTCATAGATAAAATTGCAAAAGAATAAGGAAAGCATGCAGAATCTAAATTGTGAGTTTACCTTGAAAGGGCTATACAAGCAATCTCCACTGCAAGGATTCTAGGCCTAGTTAGAAATGTAAAAAGGCCATGAGTGGGAAAAAATTCATATATATTGGGGTTATTGATACCTAACTAGTAGCAGAGAAATTCCCCAACTATCTCCCCTTAAAGCCATCAAGCCATCAATGCCCTAGATGAAGCCTGAGAACTGGTCTAGCCTCGATTATTTGAATAAAATATGAGATTAAATGGAAAATAAAAATCAATTATTAAACACATTGGTGGTCATATATAAGGTGGATGCTCAGTATTGTAATTTTTATTTAAAAACTTTGGTGTCTCTTAATTTCTATGGTGAATAAAGATACCCATTACAATCTCTATGTTGAGTAAGGAAAGAAGAATAAATTATTTAGGTTCTAAGTGTTTATCATCATTTTTACCATGAAATTCACCATTTATTGTGGCCAATATACCCCCTTTTCTTAAAAATTGGGGACCCCTCTAAAAATATCATGAAACCAATCTCTAGGATCCTTAATTTTATTCTTGTTAGTTTCACCTACTTTAATCTTTGAAATATATGTCACCATGATTTTACCAAGTAGCAACATGCCCCATTTATTTTTATAACTAAGGTATATTTTTCTTTTTTGAATTATGTCACCAACATTTTAGGTCTAATTTTAATAGAATTTTCCAAAGTATCATTCCTTTCCTAGAGCAATAGATCCATTTCCCTTCATGTAAAATCAAAGTCATAGTAAGAGATGAGTAAGTATTAAATGAATTTTATATCTTTTCATTTTTTACTTAGTCTTTTTGGTGGATTTTTAGATCTCAAGAGAGCCAAATCAAATGAAAATGTGTCACATCACCATGTGTTATAGTGGCTAGTCCCCAGACCTATTATATATGTCAGATCCTGGGAGAGCCTGACTGAATGAGAAGGTGCCACATCTCCATGTGTTAGAATGGCCAATCCTTGGACCTTTCAGAAATGTCAAAACTCAAGAGTGCTTAGATGAATGATAAGGCACCACATATGTGTCAGAGTGGCCAGTCCCTAGACCTCTTAGAGATGTCATATCCTAGGAGAGCCTAGCCAAATAAGAAGGTGTCATGTCACCATGTGTTATAGTGGCTAGTCCATGGACCAGTCAAATATGGTAGATCCTAATTGAATGAGAAGGCACCATGTTATCATGTGTTACAGTTGCTAGTCCCCAAACCTATTAGATATGTTAGAGCATGAAAGTTCCCATTTGAATGAGAAGGTGAAAAATTTCCATGTGTTAGAGTGGATAGTCCCTAGACCTATAAGAGATGTCAGAGTTTGGGAGAGCCTAGTCAAATGATAAGGTGCCATGTCACTTGATAAGGTAGATGACCTACCAACCACCTAAGGCCCTATGAAAGTCAAAATAAGGTACAAATGAGGCTAGATAACCAATCAAGGTGTGTCATGTGTCCCTAGGCAACACATCACCCTTCTTAAGGGAATAACATAGATTATGAACCTGTGGCTAGGTGCAAACCATCAATCTAAGGATCGATGAGTAGATAACACATATCAAAAATAGAGAGTTAACCAAAAATCCTCTAAGAGATATGATTACATGCCTATAATGCATTGGGAATCAAAAAAATAAGAAGTTGGGCCCAATTGGATGGTTTCAAAGCATTCCATTTCAATTTTTATGTTTAGCTAGTGGTGAAGGATCATGAGATCTAAATTCAAATATATATTTATAAGTAAAAAGAGAAAATATATCCACCAACTTAAATTTAAATTTGTAGTAAGTGAGATGCCAAACACCTTTAATATGGGGGGTTGTATGTATGCATTTATAAAAGCATAAGGTAAGTTCATTAATGGTTACCACTACTACCCTTTGAGAATACTCTAACTCCTAGCTTTCTAATTCTCACAGAGCACCCATACATTATGTTCTTCCTATCATCAAAACTTCCCTATTACCCTTCTATCTTCCTACAATGGCCACATCATTTTCAAACCTAGAAGTCAGACCTAGGTATTGAGATACCATATTATTAGATATCTTGACTAAATTTAAGAACTATAATGAATTATTAAAATCATTTGATAAATTCCCCAAGGATTTAGGCTTAGATGATGATCAATAGGTATATTTTGAGTATTCCCTTCTATCACGGTCTTCAAAGAGCCCTTACCAAGATAGAAGCATTCCCTTGTGCTAACTTATTATAAAACCTCCTTCATAATGCCATGTGTATGAAAGATGGAGTCTGTTACTGGTTGTGTTCACCTAAATATCAATACTAAATTGATAATATCTCTAAGAATGCCTTCAAGGTGTACTACTCCTTCCTATACTATACCTTTTCAAATGATGTGGTAGTGGTGATGATTTATATGGGACCTAGAAAATATATGACATCCTCCATGAATGGGATTAGAACCTAGATGGTAATGGGTTAACAAGGAGGATATTATTGTTTACATAGTATCCACCTTCTTGGAGGAAGTCTGGGTAAGTATGATCTTACTGAATCAATTATTATGTGCCCAAGAATGATTATATGTCAATGAGCTATGGGTTCCTCTCCTACATATGATCTTCGCATGCTCATAAGTTCTGGACATGGGATGGTTGATCAACTTAAAGTTTGTCAATGCTATCATAGATGCCCAATCTGAGATAAATTTATACATGGTGAGATACCTATTAGATGCAGTATATGGGATGCTCTCTTCCAAGCCTTTATATTTTTTTATGTGGGTTTCCAAGGGCTCGATAGTCCATGTGGTCTTCTACAAGCTATAAGGACACTATTTCCAAAACCACATCTAAGATATATGAAATCATTTATACCTAATGGTCTACCAAGTAATTATTGAGGCCTTGATGCTCTAGCTATCAAAAGCAATCAAGGTTTCCATCACCACCAATGGGGACTATTGAATTTAATGGTAAGACACCATGATATAGATTATTGGTTTCCTCAAGGCACCCCTATAATTATCATATTTCATTCCATACCATATAGTAGAGTAGGATATTACCTATCATATAGTAGATGACAACTTCAAGTTATGCGTCTAGTGTCAATAGAAGGTGTGTATTTCACTTTTGATCATAATCATACACCAAAATTACAAGGCCTTCCCTCTAATTTATAATATGGTGTCTAGGAGAGACTCATTCACCCTATAAAAATGTAAGCTCTAGCACTAGGACCCCAAGGGGATAATCATATCTCACTTAGCATGATATTCAATTGGCCTTAATATCAACTATGGTCATCAGACAAAGGATGATGGTGAGCTCTACCTAGATGCCACCAATGACTAAGAAGTGTTATCCCAGATCATGGAAAAGAAGAAGAAAAAAGGGAATAAGGTTCATGTAGTCCCATCTGCACCTCCTCTATATCTTACTTAGTTATCAATAGACCAAAATCTAATAACCCCTGCTATCTCTTAGAAGACCATGCAAGATATTTCACCGCCTTCTCATCCTCATTCTCCAAGTCTAGTTCTAATTCTTCCAACATCTCTTTCTCCTCATACCTCAACTTCTCTTCCACCTCCTCTAATCATTAATTATTCCTTACCTTTGCCTATTCCTCCTTCAACATCCTTATTAGTCTAGCTAGAATAGATACAGACATGAGCTACTTGATACCAAGCATCCCATAGATAACCAACTCAACCACCAACACCTAAACCTTGGGATATACAAACCCTACAGTTTTATGTGGTTGATAGTCCAAAAATGAGCCCAAAGTGAGGCTCCCTATAGACACATATATATGTCCCCCATATCACACCTCTAGCTTTTCTTATTTTACTTACATCCTTCCCTATTGCCACTTTCTAGCTCTTGATCTTGACACCCAATAGTTTCACTCCACTCCCACAAACCCGCCAAGTGGTGCTTTATTTTTTACTCATGACACACACTCCATCATTTACCCAAGCAATTTTGGCCTTGATCCTCTTGATCATCCTTACCTCTTCATTCTGCTCCTTTCCATCCATTTTATAACCTAAAGTCCTCTTAGTACCTTTTTTGGGTGTGCCTTTATCATTGACTAAGGCCACAACTATTTGGAACATACCACTTTCAGTAGGAACCCTCTAGATGTGGACTCTAGCTAGACCAAAACTTACCTCAATATATCAAAATCTTACACCATTAGCCCCCATGGCTCTTACTATTCTAGCTAATCAATTTCTTACAACATCTAGAGCTAACCTAGGTAAGAGGATGAAGAAGCAGCATAAGGTAACTCACACTCTATCTCTAGAGTGAAATCCTTATACTCTAGTCTAACCTTCTCCATAGGCTTTAATAGTCCTGCTAAACCTAGTTGAAACACCTTGATGCCTTGTTCTTTAGCTCCTTATTTTCATTACCTAAGGTTCCCTGACACTCACCTTCAACTAACCTATCCTTCTCTATTATTTAATGATCTTTTCTTTGGGGTAACTCATCTTTAGGTGAACTTAACCTAGGAATGGTGGTGGGCAGAGAATTTCTTATGGGCCTCTACCTTCTTCCTTCCTCCTTTTATTCCCATGCCCCTTCTACCTCCACTACTTTCCTTGTTCATCTGATCTACTTATTCCATATCCCCTCCACCTCATCCTCTACCCTTCATCATCATTTCATCCACCCCTCTTACACCTCCAATAACCCAAATAATGGTCTCAAGTTCATAGGCACTAGAGATGACTACTTAGGTCTACTTAGATGTACAAATGAGATTTAACTGAGCTAATAAAAGCATGAAAAAGACACTGATGTAAAGGTTTGTACAAGAAGGAAACATAGTACTTTGGTAGACCCATCAAGACTTTTTATCCATCACCAAGGTGAGGACTTCCACTAGGGAAGAAAGGATGGCTGAGGACCCACTCTCTATTCTTAGAGAAACTCATGATATGTCTAAAAATCTCCTCAAAGACATGCATATATAGGTTCTAACCTTAGATACCAAAGTGAAGAGACCTTTTCCTATCAATCTAATTGGGCAGGTCAAGGATACCCTCTTACTACTCTTTCTAGTCATTACAAAAGTAATGGATACTCTAGTTGAGCCCAACATTCTTATCTAATGGACCTAGGCTTACATGGAGAGGATTTTAGAGATTGACATAAAGTATAGGATGATAAAAGTGGTGATCAATAAAGGAATGTTCTTAGAGCTAAATTTAATGTCAACCTTAGACTTGGGGTTATATTAGATTTATGTTGGGAACATGAGGGATGCTATGGAAGAGTGGTTGGCCATGGCTTACACTACAACTAAACCCTTGGAAGATGGAAGAATATGATATTGACCTACTTAGAAGAGGTCTATATCACTATGTTATTCCACCTAGATGGAACCCTACTCTACTAGGGGGAATTTAGAGTCCACCTAGGCCAATTCAACTCAGTCATAAAGGAGAAGTTCACTAGAACAAACTAGTAAGGGGCCCATGTAGCACTGGATCTCTAAATCCAAGCATCAATGAAATCACCCTTCCAAGTCTACTAGAGGCTAGAAAATCAAGCCAAGGTAATATTTAAGGAGCCCTTAATGAACCTTACCAAGTTAGAGAAGGAGTTTGACCTCATGACAACTACATTGGAAGTCAAAAATGCCAAATTAAAGTAGTTAAGATTTGGACCTTCTCAGTTACCTCCTCATATCAATTAAGTGGTCCCTCATAGATATTTTGTGGGTTTGAAGGGATTCTCTTTTTTTTTTAAGTTTCAAATTATGGTTATAACTATAATGAGTGGTCATCACGGCCTAGGATGGGATCCTCATGTTAAATAGAGGTGAGCCTCATCCTTATCTATATAAGAAAGAACCATATTGTAATATAGGGTTGACTAAAATTGATCAAAAGTACTATCAAATTGTAGCCAAGATTTCACCTTCTTTTTCCTTCATCTCTCTAGACTATAAAGTTGGCACAAATTAATTATTGTAACAACACTCACTTTTTTTAAAGAATACAATCTCTATTTTCTATAAAGGGTTTCTTCTATGTTTCAATTATCTTTCATCTCCATTTTTGAATGATATTCAATTATAGGTTAATTGGATTAATACTTTACCACTTTATATGTGCTATGGTTATAATGTGCTTAGCTATTACAATTACTGTGTGAGTTATCTAATTTATTTTATAGTACTAATAATTTTTGTGTAATCTACAAATTTTCATATGGTGTTTATGTGTACTCTACTATAAACTCCTAGTACTCATCTCTAGTGAGAGATCATATTGAAGGCATACTCCCAATTCCTTTAGACTCTTCCCACTATATGTTTTTGGAGGTAGAGATTTAGTGAAACTCAGTCTATATTGGTATAAGAGTGGCAAAGTCACTTAGATCTATGATCAAAGTACTGAGTTCATTCTAGGCTTGGAGGCTCCCTTTATACCTTACCCTTCCCTATCTTTTATGTTTGTTCTTCATATTTGAACTACTCTTTCCCCTTGTATTTAGAAATGGAAAGTATAATAATCAAAATTTTGTAATAATTTTTGAATTGTGTGTATGAAATTTATATTGAAATTTTAGTGGTGATAATGCATCTCTTGAAAACTATTCACCTAGACTCTATTTGTAAAGTCAAATACATATAGCCATGCCCTGGGTTGATCCTAGATGGGTCCTAAAATTGAGTATGAAAGTCCATAGTTTTTCCCACCTTCCCCTCTTAGGAGATTCCCAACCTCATGGTAATTTCATGGACATAAGAGTTTGGAGAAAACAAGAAATTATTCAAAATCTTATTTAAAGTATAAAGTCTCAAATGAACATTCTCACCATAATTGCATTGATTATGATCATTTGATTCCACAATCTAAGCCAAACCATATACAAATATGAGGTTTATAATTATTTTTTTCATTATATTGATTAAATATTAACATTTTTATCTTAATCTTTGTATGATCATGAGGTCTTAGGTGTAGATTATTAGTTCTTGATACTTGTTTAACCCTAAAATGAAATGTGTTGTATGTTCTTACTTTAAACTTAGGGTTAAGATATATAGAAATGAAATGTTACAAGGGTGATAATCAAATATATAATAGGAAAAATAAATGATAAACTTAAATATAATCATACACTAAATTTATTATGCTTAGATAGTCTAAATATGGAAAGTACGACTAGGTGTATATACCCTGATTTGGTCAAACAACCACAATTACTGTCTTTTATTTCTCTTTCACATGAAGGTATTAGTAATGAATAAAGTTTTTGTGTATTTAGTCATTTTGGTTCTTTTTATATTTTTTATGTCTTATCTTCCTTATTTTTTGTACCTTTAGTATTCCTCAGTCACTACTAGTCACCAGTTTCCCTAGCTTATCCTATTTGGTGTTAGCTCTATTTCTAGTCCTCAAGACACTACCTCCATTTTCAAAATAGTAACGGCATGTGGCACAAGTGTCTAATTATGGATCTAGTTTATGATGGTCATTTTCTCATGTGTTTGGGTCCTAACCCTACCTTGAGCCTTCTCTTATGGTTTTTATCCCCCTTTTACCACTTATCATGCAATGAAAAATGTCTTATATTCAAATCAAATTTCCTTATATATAAATATCCTCACAAAGCATTTTACATCTAGCACTTACAATTTGGCACATAGTTACATAAAATCAATTAATAGTATAACTAAATAATCTACATAATACTCAACTATCACATCTAAACATTACATGCTTGATCAAAGAAGGGCCAAATAAAAAGTCATTATAACATGTCATGTAATTTTATTATGCACATTACCTAAGGGAGAACTACATGTGATCTAATACCCTTAGCATTGAGTTTAATGTAGGCAATAACCACAACAATATGGATTCTACTATGTGTGATTGTAACATCCCATAACCTAATTTGTCCAATCCTTTTATAGTTGATCTAGTTGTTAATTCATGTGTGCAAGTACTCATTAGGGTTTCAAAAGAGATTTTTCTAAAATAGTGATACATGAAAGATCTTGGAAGACACATAGCCACCTATGTGACCCCTAAAACATTTTGTATATTCCTTGAAAGTTCTATAAATCTCCTCTAAGAGGGACACTAACACCATAATTAGACACTAGTGCCACATGGTACTACTATCCTGATATTGGCACCACTATCCAAGATCAAATTTCAGCCACAGCCATAGATTGGAAGGTGTCTACCTATTTTAGTCTCTTGATCCATAAAAATACCTATTTTATTCTATATAAGGGATCTTTCTCTATGTTATTTATATTTTGGGAAAGGTTTGTCAAATTAGTTATTTATATTTTTATTTCCAAATTATTGGTTTACTTATTCCTTTAACAACATAGTATTTACACTTTTAAGTCCTAAAAGGTTAAACATTTGGTTAACTTCACTTACTTTGAATATTTGTTAAAACTCTAGTTTTTCCTAGGGTTTACCTTCTTCCAATTTTTGTGCATTAAATTAGGGTTACAAAGTTCTATTTTTTCCTTATTTTTGGCATAACCTAGATCATTCAAATTCAAATTATATTAGTTTTTCATTAATTTAATGTAATTTAAATTTTTGCAACACAACCCTCATTCAAACCCTAGATCCACATACTAGGTTCCTATACACCCAAATACTAACAATTTGGGTTTCATTTACAATCCTAATTTATTCGACACATTTGGTTAAATATTTCTCATAGTTGAACATGTAATTATTTTAAATTACATTCTACCTCTTGTGTGATTGTTATTCATAATTTACATTGTCTTCTTTGGTAAGTTTAAATTGGCACCTAAGAAGTCTCCTACCCCTCACTGAATTGATGAAGTTTTGAACTTTTCTCATAATTATACTAATGAATGGATAAAATTTCAAGATTCTAAATTATAATATGATAATTACTTAATTTATAATGATGATTATGACTATTGTTATAATGATGGATATGCATTTTTCTATGACAACGATGGTAAAAATGTAGATGAATATATATTAGATATGTTTTTGTATTTTTCCTCTCCATTTTCTCTTACAAATCAAAATCAAAATAACGATATAATACCAAAATATCCTCTTTTTGGTAGTGCTTTGTTCCAATGTGATCATAGTTTCTCAATTACTTTCAATACCTCCATATTATAATTAAATCAATATAAGTACAATACATGAAATCCAATTTTGTATGATTCAAATAAAGTAAATAATAGTAATGCATATTATTTACCCTTAGTTAAATTTAACAAAACATGTTTCAATGATATTACAACTTTTACTAATGCACAAACTAAGGTAGAAAAAATTAGTTTATCAAATTTTTTTACATTTCAAGATCAATGCAATAATTCTTTGCAACATATTGATAATGTAAATGTATCTAACTCTTATCCTACATGTCATAATATACAAAAATGAAAACATGATTGATACTTATTCTACCCTTGAATACAATCTTGAAAGTAATAATCATTCTTGCATTCCATACATAGCTAGTGAAGATATCCATTTCATTACACCCATACATGATGACAAATTGCATATTAGTAAAAAGTTAAAATCTTATCTTGCTCTCTATTTTAGTGATCATGCGAATGATACTTATTTTACTCTTATTTCTACAAGTGAATTAAACTTTGATTTTGATGAACCATGGGTTAATGATGATTACTATGATTATGATGAAGAGGACGTGGAGTATACACCTTCAAATTCTCCTCCTACTTCACCTATTTATCTTGTTAAAAAAATCCTAGGAAACATGTTACAACACACACACACACACACACACACACACACACACACACACACACACACACACACACACACACACACACACACACACACACACACACACACACACACACACACACACATTCTTATGTTCATATTTTACATAGCTTACATTCACAAGATAGTACAATACCTTATAATCAATTAGCATCTAATACTTATTTAAAAATTAACAAAATAATATATACCAATTAATCTACCTCAACCCCTCTTACTATAGTGAACATTTTCCTCAATATAACCTAAATGTGATAGATCATTTCTCTCTAACTAGGTCCCAACTATCACACCTCCAAAGTTTGAAGAGGGAAAACCAACCCTCCCTAAAAAAGGTTCCCAATGTAATATACTAATGGATAGGATAAATAAAAAAATTAAAGCATTAAATTAACCCCTTAATGATGATAATATACCTTCATAAGAGGTAATCTCCTTGATGCATGCAGTGGGTGATTTACAATAAGTACACAATCTCACATTGGAAATCAAAGCATACCACTCATGGGTACATTCCAATGCCATCCTTAATAATCTCATCCTATGTAATATTTTCAATGTAATAATATTGTTAAAGTTACAAAGATTAGATTTAAAAATAGTTGATGGACATGGAGATCCTACTTGCATGTCAAAGCTTATATAAAAGTTATGGCACATTACTAGCAATTTGACTCTTTTACAGTTATTTTTGAAAACTCTAAAGGTTTTTAAAATAAAGTGTTTTCATCATTCACTTACTATTGGTTCATTATAAAAATATGATGAGTTAGAATTGGTCTTTCTCATGTGTTACATTTAGAACAAGGGACCTTGGATCACATATGAGAGGTTACCTTCACTACATTAGGGCCATCCAAAAATAGAAAACCAATACATTCTAAGATTCAAAACATGTATGCATCAATTCATCTATCATCTAAAAAGCTTAGAGGTAAAATACCTTTTTGGTAGAGGCATCATTATCCCTATTTAAGAGGAATTGCTATATGAGACATCAAAATCATTCAAACATCTATGTTACATATCTTTGGGAATAGAGAAAAAGTTGGGTCTAGTTGTTACACATTTAGAGTTAGATTTAGATGTAGGTATCTCAGAGCCATAGTCATATAACATGTTAAAATAACCTAATACACTTATAATTAAGAAACTAAAGAAACATAAGCAATTGATAAAGATACTCAACAAGGGAAAAGAGCCACTTCATATAGCACTTCCCATAGTGAGTAAAGCACATGACATACACAAAGGGGTTATATATTTTGTATATAGGATAGGCCTCATGACATTGTGATATAATTACTAGATAAGGAGATGATCACACTTCCTCATAATAATAATCATCTGGCACACCATTTACATAGGATACACAATAAGCCACATTACAACTTTCATAAAATAATGGACATTCAGACAATAATTTTTATGTATTTTAAGACTTCATTGACCATTATGCAATCAAGGAATTATAGCATTCATACAGGGGCATCAAGATATCAATCTCCACATTCTCCTATATCACACTCCTATACAATATAGTTATCCCATGATGTTCCCTTTGAGGATCCATTGGTTACTCATAATATTAGCCATGTAGTTTTTACGACACCTATTAATGAATGATCTTGTGTACAATAGATTCAATAGAGATGGAAGCCAATTCATAGAGACAAAGCACAAAATTCATTCATAAACCAATTAAGATATTTGGAAACAACTATAAAGATCAAATTATAACATCAATTTGCATACCAATTGAGATATTTGGAAAAAAAATAGAGATCAGAACACACCATTAGTTTAAACACCAATCGAGATATTTAGACATAACCACAAAGATGAGAGCATAACTTTAGTTCACATACAGATCAATATATTTGCAAGAGATCATAAACATTAAAACATAGTCTAGCAGACAATCTAGAAACTTTATAGAGATAATAGATCTCAATTTATAATTTTATCACAACAACCAATCAAGCTCTTTGATATAGAGTCTACAAACCTAACCACCAATAGTGTATCACATATATTTTCAGTGCTAGAGTCTACCTATACACTAACATATCATGAATATTATGGTAGTTGGTTCACCATGCCATCTAGGTTTAAATAGTGCATATCATAGTCACATGATCTACACATAGATATCTTATGAAACACTTATAAAACCTATACAAATAAATAGCATTCCTAGTCCACTAAAAATGAATACTTAAAACTTTTTAAATAGATAATAAATTTATTACCTCTTCTTACACAAATACCATATACCAATATCACAATTTAACATAATCAAAATAATTAAACACATGTAAACATATACAGTATAACTAGACCGAGTTATGGATATACACAGTGCCAATATAACAATGAACATCCATATATATAGCTTAGAACATAGTTGCAATAAAAATGTAGTACATTAATCAATAATAAGAACATGGCCAATAGGACAAGCCCCCTCACTCTCAATCTCAAACATATCCATGCTAGAATTGAATGCCCCACTATCCCTTAATGACATTGATCTATGATTGCATCAATTCTCTCTCATGATACATACCCATGTTAATAATTCACTCTGCATGCTCTCATTGTAGATGTATGTAATCATCCACTATCTAACTACTAAATTCACCTAGAGCGTCAAGTGTGGGTATGGTCTATCTATGCAACTCCACATGTGCCTCATCTCTATCTATAATCACTTGTTTATATGCCATAATGGTTATTGATATTAGATCTAATACATTTGCATGAACATCGACACCATTAGTGGGCCTCTCAACTAATCCATCCTTGAAAACATCATCAAGAATATGCCATTTCATTATATGGAGTGAAAAATTGATAGTATTATCTCACTAAAACCTAAATAAGCTAAGAACCATCCTTATTCCATCCCTCATAGTGCCTATATGGCCTTTAGATAATGTCTCTAGCTATTAAAGTATGTAGCACATGTTGACATTGCATTATGTTCCTCTTGGGCATGTAGGTCATCCCAATCCACCTATATGCAAATGAATATAGGTGGGTCCAATAATCTCATAAAGGAAATGTTAACATACTCACTATAATGTGTTCATACACCCAATAGTGTAAAAATAAAATGTAGATGATCTAATTCCTCTACCACACATCTCCTGCATAAGATGGTAAAATAAATCCTAATATAGGGGGTTTGGCATAAAATCTGACCCCACAAGTATATGGTATTATGATACTCTATAAATATAACTATCTCATGTATCCTAGGGGTATCAATACCCACTCTTGTCTACATCCACAAATAAATCCAATAAAATAGTTAAGAATTTTTACAACTATGGAACATTGATAGTGACAATCAGTGACAATAATATAACATTGTAAAAACCTATACGATGAGTCCTTACAACCATATCAAATAAATACCCAATAGCCTAATTTATATCCTAATCACCCATATCCTCCCATAATATGTCTTTTTACATATAAATAGGTAGTTGTAGGATCATATACACATCCTTTAGGGTAATAATCATCTCCCTAATAGGTAATAAAAAATTGCGAGTATCTACATCCCATCTCTTAATAGTGTATTCATCATATGTTTATCCCATATTATTATATATAGGAATGACACATGACTTAGACCCGCTCTCTTAAGAATGACCATCCCGGTGTTTGTCAAGGGTATAAAACATAAGGTTTCCATAATTTGGCTAATCTAGGACTCTCTCATATGTGCATTAACCTATAAAAATACAACCAAATCTAGCATCAAAAACATAAAAATAATAGATAAAAATATGAATAAAAACTTAGTCAACAACAAGTATCATAAATGAGGCCTACTAGACACTAGTGCTACATACAAGACAATAGTGCCATATCGAGGAAATTAGTACTAGGTCCTGTATAATAGTGCTAATATCAGGATATAAGCATAAAATTTCTAAAATAGGCACTAAAACTACCATATTTTCAATAAAAATAGTAAAAAATTCATTACAAATGACAAAAATAGGAAAAAGTATGGGATCCTTGCTAGGGTAACAACCTCCCCAACCTAGATTAGTGCCTCCACCTCCTCATATTAGGTCAAAGGTTCTCTTTGTCTCCTCAGCATACTCTTTATCTTAGAAAAATAATTAATCTCAACTCAAATAATTAAAATGAATTTAAAAACTAATCAAATAACCTATTCAAGTCACATTTATCACATGCTACCTTACTAAGGTTGACCTTGTTCACCAATTTCACCAACTAATACCAACTTCTTGTCTGTGTGATATCTATATAATCATAACTCCAAATTACAAACCATTTCTTACATGTGGGACTTGAAATCAATGTGTCTAACCTTATATTGGTTAAAACAATATCTTAATCACATTTAAGTTTGTAAAATGACAAAAATAATATTACCATAATAAACTCATTGTAGACAAAATGTTTATCCCATTATCATTTTCAACAATCAACTCCAGCACAATAAATAAACTATTCAAACTTAAAATAACATTACACCCACTAATTAACACCAATGTATTTGATAATTACCACTTTTAGTTACACACCCTCATGTTAGTCTTAGCTTTTTCACCAAAATAGGGGGCAAATACATATAAATTGCTTTAGATATATATAGATTACATTAGACATACATAGAGTCATACACACAAGTTTATGCAAATATATAGATATTCAGATGCATAGATTCACATAGATGCATAGGTCTAATCAGATACAATTATTAAAACACACATTTATACATAGACATACATATATTCATATGCACATATTCACATAGATACACATGTTTACCTAGATATATATATTTAGACACACAAGTTTACCTAGATACAACTATTTATAAATATAGGTGTACTCAAATATATAGGTTCACTCATATACAACTATTCAAACACATAGGTCTACTTAGATATAAATATTCAAACACATAGGTCTACCTAGATACAACTTTTTCAAACACATAAGCTTATTTAGATACATAAGTTCATGTAGATATATAGTTTTGACTTAGATAGATAGGTTTACTTAGATATACAAATGTTTAGATACATAGGTAAATTACTCATATATCAAGATTGGGGGAATGATGTAGAAGATACATCCTTGATCTCTATTTTCATATTGGTAGTTATACTCAATATCATCACCATGATGTCACTAGGTTTTCATTAATTTGGGTCAAGGATAGTATGTAATAGTTGATTCATAGCCTTCCAGTAGACCCAGTTTACATACCTAGATTCAATTTAGATATCATAGTGGGGGAAAATAAGCCTTGTTTTTCCACAAACCCATTTTACATACCCAAATTCAATTCAAATATCAGAGTGGGGGAAAATAAGCCTTATTTATCCACACACACTTGATTTACATACCCAAATTTAGTTCATATATCAGTGTGGGGGTAAACAAGCCTTATTTATCCACACATTCAATTTACATACCTAGATTCAATTTTTATATTAGAGTGGGGGAAATCAAGCCTTATTAATACACACATTTAGTTTACATACTTAGATTCAGTACAAATATCAGGGTGTGGGTACAATAGGGTTTTGACCCTCACAATTCAATACACCATTCAGATTTAGTACAAAATACATCCACACTATGGAGTTCCTCTTGACATATTTCTCTCTAGCTCATGTACACTTGTCTAGACAAGAAGTGGGATAGGTCAAAAACACATCCACATAGGTAAGTACAAGTACACATTCCTATTTTTATTTTAATCTAATACTTTCATTTCATTACATTACTAAAATAAAAGGGGAGCTAGTCAAAACACCTTAATTTGGTCAAGCAACCTCAAGTATTATGTATTTTATTAATTTTATATAAAGAGCCTCATAAGGAATTTTACATCTATAACTTAATATTTTTTCACATAATAACACAAAATCAATCAATAGTGCAACTCAATACTCTACATACTACTTAGCTATCACATTTAGACATTACATGCTTGATTAAATAAGGGCCCAAGAAAAATTCATTCTATAATATCATGTAAATTGAATATGCAAATTACCTAAGGGATAATTACTTGCAATTTAACACCCCTAACATTGGGGTTAATGTAGATGATTACTAGGATAATAGGGAATCTACTCCAAATGATCGTAACACCTCACAACCTAGGTTTTTCCATTCTTTTTGCATTTGATTTGGTTATTGTTTCATGTGTGTTGGTAGTCATTAGGGTTTTGGAAGAGATTTAACTAAAATAGTCACATAGGTGAGCTCTTAAAAGACACATAACCACATAAAGGACCACTAAAACCTCCCATAGCTTCTATGAAAGTTATATAGAGCTCCTCTAAGAGGGACACTAGTGTCATAACTAGACACTAGTGCCACATGGTGCTACTATCTAGATATTGGTGCTACTATCCAAGATCATATTTCAGCCATAGTTACAAAATAAAAGGTGTATACCTATTTATATAGCCTATTTAAGTATCATGATATGTAGAAATATCTATTTTATTCTAGGTAAGTGTTCTTTCT
>JARHVA010007650.1:572500-634232 GCA_037957365.1 Torreya grandis | reverse complement strand
TAAGGGCCTTCAAAATATCACCCAATATACCACCATTTGTAACTGAACAGAAGTAATAATAGTTAGCATTTTATCATTCTTAAACCTTAATAGGTGCCCTCACAGGTGTGAATAGACATTTTTTATGTGCCTTAAAGGCCTTATATATTAATTTATATAATTAAAAATAAAGAGGATGTGATATTCTAAGTCAATTTACATGGGAAACTATCTATCTATTATCTCTTTTCTTTTGCATATATAGTATCGATCTTTGCTTTCATTATATATCATAATTCATGCTTTATGATCCTTTATGCTCTATAGTGTTTAAGGGTTTGATCTATTTTATGCAATTATAGTCTAAGTTATTTAAATATCTCAATGCATTGAAAGACCCAACCCGAGGAGGAAGAGAGGGTACCTTTGCAGGTGACTATTTAAAAATTATAGGCATTCAAGCCTTCCTCCTATTTTGAAGTTTTGTCTCAATTGGTTTGTTCACTAGAGTTAGTGGTTCTCTCATCTATAGGTAGATGCCCTTGTGAGTCATGAATAACTATGGATCAAAATCCATTTTTATTTATTTTGGAACAATTCATCTTTGGTTTCAGACTCATTTGATGTAGCTATTAATTCCTTGGCACCTTCCAACAATTCCCCTTTTGACCTCTTCCTTTCTTAGGGCTCCTTTTCAAATATTTGCCTAAGTATTGGCCTCCATTTTATACTTCCATTTGGTAGCATAACACTCATCCACCTTAAACAAGATCTCATTTCACTCTATTATAGCACCAATTTGACACATAGTAGACACATACTCTTCAAAGTAATTTCCTTCTAAATCACACTGCTAAGTTGTGTTATTGGCCAGTCAGTAAATAAATGGGATGCACTACATTATTTACTTGGTGAATCTAGTTTCAACACATGGCACGCTTGTGCTCAATTTTTCAAATAAATGCCTGACTTCCCCTAGGAATAGTATCTACTTTACACATTGTAGCCCATTCTCAATATTGCCAAAAAAGTACCCATTTTCTTAGGAGAAATAAAAGATCAATTCATATCATCTACATGCTTATCCATGATCATTTTTGGTCTATTATACCTTGGAATGACATCATTGGTCAATTGAAAAAATGAAAGTACCCACAATTTTCCATTCAATGAGGGTATCACCTAATTGTTGTCACTTGGATTTACATCCTTTGAGGAGATGTCTCATCTCTCTTCATCTAAATGGAACAATAGAAAAATATATAGGCTTGTGGGTATCATAAAAGTGAGTTTAATCTCTATGTAGAACTATCTCCCTTGATGTACCACTTTGGATCAATACTATGCCTAAAATTTTAGGACAAGGGGGTGGGGGGGGCCAGGGGACAAAGAAAACTAAAATCAAACTATCCTCAGGGAGGTGATACACCAAATAAGATGATGACTTCCAACTAGCTACATGTTACACATGAATCTAAGAGACTAACCAAACATAAAATTCTCCAATCTTCATCTTCTCACATCAATATTATAGTATGATGGTTATGGATGAATGTTTAGGCTAGGAGGACTAGACAAGAGGCCTTGAACGTCACTAGTGAATAGACTAACTTACTCAACCTTGACACTTCATAAAACACTTCACATGCCTTACAAGAATAATATTTCAAACTAAAAATAGGATGCAAGAATGAGAAAACATGATAAGGAATCCATATTCTTCACTAAGTAATATCCAACATTCAAGTAAAACACACTAAGAATATACATGAAGAGGTAAAAATTAGTAGTCTTATTGATCAAATGGTATGTAATTAAGTAGGGATTCACCATAATTAGGTGGAGTATAAGTTAAAATGGCCAAAATGGATATTTATTATATAACTTGAGAGAGAGAGGATAAGAGATAAGTCCAAGGGTCACAAGGACACTTAACAAACTAAGAAAATTAGTTATTTATGCATGAGAGAGGATGTAGGATGAACCATGTAAGGTCAAGAAGCACAAGTATCCATACAAGGAATGAAAATCTTACAAAGTGACATAAAACTCTTTATTTTGGAATAAAACTCCAATCATCTTCTTGGTAAAATTGGTTCATTAGAGTAGCTATCCAACTTCATTTCTCTAATCAGGTCACTAGTAAGAGTTTAGAAGGGTTTTAGCCTATTTTGACCTCTTAAGATTTGTTCATATAGTTTTCAAATTCAACTTGAAAAAAAATCTCACTAATGTAATATTAAATGAATCTACTATTCTCCCTAAAATCCTTTGGCCTTCATGCAAAATCCTCAAAGAAGATGTGAGCATTTGAACCTCTCATATCAAGCTCTTTCCCCCATTTCAATAGGCCTAATGTTGGTCCTAAGCCAAAATATAACATCATATTACCTCATTTTAATAATAATAGCCTTAAAACATCTAAATTCATCCTATACACATGATTTAATAGGTTATGATATTCATCTCAAGGTGTAAGTGAATTTGGACCCCCAATAGGGTGTTAGGCTTAGCCATGCCTCATAAACTTGACTACAATCTTTACCATCAAAACCATAATTTTGTACATATATTAATTATATAAGATTTAAAATACTTTTAAATTAAAAAAAAACATTCTTTAAAAATTCATAATGATTACATGAATTTTCAAGTGGAAATGCCTTATCATTTGGACTTCTAGGCCTAGTCATGCCTAGTATTTCTGTCTACAAATTTGAGAATTTAGATTACCCTATTTGGATTATCAAACCTATGAAAATTTTCCATGATTTAAAAATGTTTTTAAAAACCTTCCATACCTATTTATTATGTTTAATCAACTTTTTATTCACTCTTTTGCCTCCAAACCTCAAGACTGTAGGGTTATGCACCTAAGGAAGTGGCATCTATCTGAGACAAAATAGAGGGAACTTACCCTATTTTTTTAGAAAAAAAAATGTGTTATTTTATTATATAGTTTTTAAGAGTCCTATATAAATTTTTTTGGCCCCGTTCATATCATTTATCCCTCCATAAGCACCAACACCTAAAACAAACTCCTGCTAAGATAGACTATATGCAGTGTTTCTTGTTATGGACTATGTGTTGTATTATTAAGGATATTATTATAATTAATTAATATTTATAAGGTCCTATAGATATACACATGGTTATTATAGAATGGATTACAGGTTATTTTCCATCTCAACTCTCCACATATCTCTCATTACCTAATATTCCATTCACTATCCTTAATTGCAAGCTATATTTTTGTCTTGGAAGAGACATTTGTAGTTGACCCTGTGTGTTTTGGGATTGAGAAAAAGGTATTAAAAATCATAAGGTTTCATTGGATTCATTTGTTACTTTCTTTAATTCACTCTATGTCTGGTCATCACTTTAGATCTTTACATACTCCTACTCTTTGCTTAATCAAATTGGGTTACCCTACCTGACTGCATTTCTACTTAGGAATAACTAATGTAGGTACAATTTGCATAATTTAGCCTTTAAAATGGTTATGAAAGACCTAATTTAATGTTTTTATGTCATATATACACTATTTGGACTTATTTTTTTATCTATTTGAGCTATAAACACCTTAAGAATCCTAATTTACTTGTTATTTACCTTAGACAATTATCTACAGTGGCTATAGGTACATTTCTTTCCACTAGGACCTTGATCACGATGCGTAGAGACATTTTTTGAATTTTTTAGAGATAAATATCATCAAATAATTATTTTATTCACATTTAAATGGCTAAAAAACCATCAAAATACCATTCTTAGGTCACTGTCAGCTATAGGTGGGTGTCTAGGCAACTTGTATGGATTGTAGGTGTGTATGAGGAACATGACATCACTTATCATCTTCTTATAATGATAGTTTAGATAATTATTGTAAAATTAACCATTTAAAACCAATCTAAAATGGTTATAAGGTATCATAATACACCCTATGTTTAAAATATCGCTTCAGGGTAAAACCTATAAATGAAAATATCATATTTCAGTGCATAAAGATGCAATTTTGTACCTCACAAAAACTAATATCCATTTCTCCTCTACCATTAAAAACTTTTTGAATTTATTTCCTTATGATATTATATAAATCCTAGTCAATTATATTAACTATAAGTTTTGATACTATGTTATATGCTATCCATAAAACCCACAGGTATTATATTTCTTCATTTTGGGGACTAAAGCCTTGAATATAGTCATTGAGCCTTTAGGACATATATTCCAACCTAAAATTGTAAATTTAACACCTAAAATTAGTATAAAATTATCAAAAAAAAAATTATAAACTAAAATAATTATTAAACACTTTCTTCATGACTCCATATGGCTCCTCAACACTCTGTTAAGGCCACTTATAGGTGGGCATTCTGATGCACAAGAAATGAGTTGAATATGAGTAGTATGCATTATATTTGGAATTTCATGGGTTTTATTTATATCATAATTATTTTAAAAATCCTCTTTGAATTATCTAAGACATTTATTATCTCAAATAATTCTTTTAAACCTAACATCCTCTATGGGGCACATGTAGGTGCATGTTTAAGGTAGAATGTGTGAGGATGTTGCTCATTAATACACAGTCCCTCTTATATTGAATTAAATTAATAATTGACTCACAACCTCATGATTATAAATTATAAAATAAGACTTAGAAACCTTAAACGCACCTTTTTGAACATGTTGTATAGGCCCCTTACATGTACTTCACCATAACTGCAAGTAAGAGTGAGCAAGAAGTTGACTGAGTATGATAGTGGACTACAAGTTTGTTCCAAACATGATGTAGTGAGATAAAAAATGAATTAAGGTGATAAATATGGCATTGAGACATGATTATTAACCTATATACATCCTGTTAACCATTATCAAAGTATGAGAGCTTTAAAAATGGTGAAAAACTACTTGTCATCCCAAATGAGACTAATTTGCAAACCTAAGATGATTTGTTCATCAAAACACCATAAAACCTGAAAATAAGTATTTAAATAATATTATAAGAGATCCCACATGATTTTAAGTCAACATCACCAATTGGTTCATATGAACGTGCCAAAAATAGAGCAAAACCTATAAGGTGCATGAAATAGCAAGTAGAAAAACACAGTCAACTTCATGAGGATGGTTAATAAATCACAAGAAACCATTCTTAAAACTCTTATTATGGAAATTAATCTCTCTAATTTTAATTTCACATAACAAATGTGTCTGGCCTAGAAGTTCTCTTGCTGACTGTACCAAGTACAAACTTGAAGACTGATTATGTGTGCCTAGAAGGGTGAAAAATGATAAGAATGGTTTTAGCCCAATTTTTATCACTTAAAAATAATTAATTTTTTTTATATGTATGTAAGGAAGCTAAAGAGTCATTACATGACCTTATCCCATGTGGCACAATTCCCCATGGGTTGTAAAAGTGCTAAACTCTTCACTTTTCCTAAGAAAACTACCCTTTCTTCTGAAGAACCTACCGCTTCTCAATTATGATAGTTGATTAAGACCTCTTAGGGACATATGGGATGTGACATCATCTTTTTAATATTCACATTTACCAAGGATTTTGTATAACTCATTTAGTGCCCATTTATGACCCCCAAAATGACTTAAAATAATAAATGGACTAAAACACTAATTGACAAAGGATAATATGATATGGAAAAACATAAAAAGACATATAATAAATCCTATGAAATACTATTATACCCCAAAAAACACTAATTTTTTACCTATAGGGCCCCAATTTGACATGTAAGATCAAATTTGGTCAACAAATTGGTGACTCATAGGGGTACTATGCCTACTATACTATCTAGACAAGTAACCTTATCAGTCTATTAGGCTTAGGGAGTCATCTAAAGTCTAAGACACAAAAATAGGGCCTTGAAAAAAAGATTTGATCATTAAAATACCAATTGAATACATCAATCACATAAAACAAATGACACCCACAAAACCAAGTAAATAAATTAATAAGACACACACACATATGATTGAGGTACTTAGTGGAATTAGAAAAAAAATATTATTCACAACTATAAAATAAAAACACCTCCTTTCCAAGATCAAAATGAAAGTTTCTTGAATCTTCTTCTTCATAAGATGAAGCATAGTGCCAAGCATGTTTCTCCTTGGATTAAAAGTCTTGTAGATCGGACCTCTTCCTTAGCACTTCACTTGATCTGATCTCAATTAGATAATCCTCAAATAGGTCTCCAATATAGATATATTTATCTTGAACTTGTACACTTACCTCATAATACTTCCCACTCTTCATCTCATGATCAACTAGTATCTTCTTGGTAGGTATGACTTCAAGAGGATTGGTTTCTTTTTCCTTAGAAGATTGAGGTGAATAGGAGCTTGTTACATCCTTCAAGAGCTGATGTGTTTCTCCCAACTAATTTATAAGATGATATATTATTTTTATGACTTCCAAAATATCATCATCAAATTCATATGCCTCTTGAAAGGACAGATTTAAAAGGTTACCTTTTCTTTGCATACTCACTTGAGTGTTGAGGTTGCCTTCTTCATTCTTTACTAGATCATAGCCTCCTTGAAGAGGAGTATAACCTGATCCATTGATTTCAAACAATTCATCCAAATTCTGATTATGAACTTATCCTTAGCCATTCATGATATATTGCATAGTGATGAAAGAACCATGGACTATTTCTTCCTCTTTGGCAAAAGGAAGACATTCTTTCATATCAACCCAATTTGAAGATTCAAAACAAGAAACCACATTTTATTTACCATTTATAACCTCTTGATGGATCTCAAGTTACATTTCAACCTATACAAGAGGACTTTGTTTCTCAAGGGTTGTAAGATCCTCCATTTTTTTCTCCTTTGTGATTTCAAGACTAGGTATTTTGAAGTCATGTAACTTAGTCCATTGAGGTTTCCAAGGAGCTAAATTATCTTCAAACAAGAGTTCTAAGTTTTTTCCATATGTCCATCAAGTCAAAGGGTGATGGGGTGAGGACAAGATGAACTAGTTGGTGGAGAAGGTACATAAAACTCAAAATCAAATTGGGAGTGAAATGTAGGGGATATTTTGGAAGCTCTTAAGGAAGGGGATGCAAACCTTGGGATAAGATAGCTTGGGTATCTTCCTACCACTTTACAATCACTTCATTCACATTTGATTTAGCTTGATTATTCTCTTGAGTGAGATTAGATGGGGTGTGTTTAGCCATAGGATCTTCTTTTGGGTCTAAACTTTCCATCACACCTTGACTTAGTAACTTAAATTTGCTTGGCTAGGTTCTCTTCAAAAAGTCTTTCTTAAATTTCATAGGATTCATGAGAAGGAGTATAATAGGGTTGACATGGAATGCAAGAGGTTTCTTGAGGAAGGGTAGGAGGGGCTTACAAAGGATCAACTTCATTCTCAACTTCACACTCCTTAACAATTATTATATCATCTTTATTTCCCAATAATTCAATTATCTTACTCAAACTTATGATGTTAGGATTAAAAGTATTTTCTTGAGATGTTGATGCAATTTGAGGAGTGGATGAAGTATTCAAGAAACTTGGAATCTCCTTAGGCTTGGACTTTCCACCTTGTCTCTAACTTAGAATCTCATATCTAAAGGTCATTTTTTGAGATGGGGATGCAATGGTAAAGGGATATGAGGGATTATATTACACTTCATTTACTAATGACATAGACTATTTTATATGCATATTAGCCAACTCAATATGCCTATTTATTTAATAATTTTTAGAATATTGGTATATTATTCTTAATTTAGTAAAAGGGTCTTGGTAGTAAAATTAGTAAATAAATATGTAATAATTAATCTATTGATTTGTATAATTTGATTACAATTTGAATTTTTCTAAAAATAATAATAAAGGTAAAAAATAAGACTTAGCTGAAAACTAACTGATATAACTGAGATAGAGGCTAGAATTCACTGTGCAGGACTAAGACACTATCACAAATCAAAATATAGCATTTTTTAAGTGAAATGATAGGAGTGATAAAAATAAGACACCCTATTTTTTGATGTTATAGTCTACCTTTATCATTATTGTCCTAAATATCTGAGCTTTCTAGGTTTTATTCTCTAGGTCTATGTGACCTACCTATGATGTTTAGATAGCTAGAAGTCTGTAGAGCTCCTTGTAGATATGATTTTATCTTCAAACCCTATATTTTATTATTATTTTACAAAATTCAAGAAATAAGGGGGGTTAGTGTGTGTAAGATTCATTGAACGTGTATCCACACCCCTTATATATGCATGCTACCTATATACCAATACTACAAATAGGGATAAATCCATATGTAGTTCTCCCACTTAATGTGCTTTGTGAAATAGAGTGTATGAATATGTAAAATAGTAAACTAGATGTGTTTGAGGTGACTATGGACTAGTGTAAGGATTTGAATAAGCTTATAAGTGTATTTTCTAGTTGTATGTAGAGAATAGGGAAGATTGTTTGAGTAGTCTTGTATTCTTGCTGCTTAGTGATATTTACAAACCACTTCTAAATTAACTTTGAATGGGCCTTTATAGGGATTTATTGGTCATGGGTTAAATTAAATCATGCTATAATAACATAACGAATAAGAGGAATTGAGGGAAAATGGTAATCTAGACTCAAAATGTGATTGGATAGGAGTGTTGGAAAGGGGACACCCTAGGATCTAATGCTATAGTCTAAGTTAGGTGCTATAGTCCTGAGCTGATGGGACTTGTGGGGATGGATATATCATGAAAAGAGGGGTCTAACTCAATTGGTATCAGGTTTGGAAGGCTATGAATGATTGGGAATCATTAAAAATATTCCTAGGAGGGCATGAAAACAAGCAAGAGGGACCTATGGGATGAAAGTCACAAGTCACACTCAAGTTACAAATTTTTAAATTTTATATGACTACATTTTACCACCCTTTATTCTAGTGATACCACAAATTTAAATAATATAATAAAGGAAAAATAAAAAGTGTTCCTAGACTTACCTATAAGGGTGAAGCTCATGAAACCATGTGATGCTTGACATGCATAGAAAAAGCACGCTATGAAGTGTGAATATACAAGAGAAAATAAAAATTAGATCAATTCATACTAGATACACTATATCTAAAATAATAATATATAAATTTGGGTAAGAGAGAGAGGTAGATAAAGGAATGAATACACATCACTAGGTACATGAACCAATACAAAAATTGTTATGATGTTGAGTGATGTTGTACCCAAAGTAATATCATGAATGGAGCTAAGTGCTCAATTCCTTAAGAGTGGCTCAAGAATGTAAAATATATCCCTTTGTCTCCATCATCACCAACTAAGTAATTCTAGGTGGTCATACATGTGTTGATCAATGTTTAGACTTTGTGTCTAATCCCTCTGAATATGTGGCTTAAAAATAGAAAGGCTAGCTAGTCATTTGGCTCTATCATTACCGCATGAAGTGAAGCTATGAACTAATACCAGTATGAAATGTGTGTCATATAAGGTAGCTCATAAATTCCATGAATGTTTTATAGTCTGACAAAGTTGGGAAGGATAGCTAAATGTATGCTAAAAACTAGGCTACTCTTGGCCACTCTGAAAGATGGAGATTAGGCTTATATGAAAGCCACTTCAAAACTGGTGCATTAGGCTTGTATGAAAGTCACTCTAAAAATGTGGAAGTTAGGATTGTATGAAATCCAATCCAAAATTATTCCAACCATTTGCAGATGAAATAAGGCACACAACAACTGAGAATGCTTGGGTAATGCTGAAATTGGAGAGAAAAGAAAACAAATCTGTCATGCACATTGCCCCCAATCACTAGTGTGTGAAACATGGATTCTGATCTAGAAGTTATACCAACTTCCATATATAAAAATAAAAGTGAGAGCCATCATGCAACACATGATGCCCCATATATCTATATCCTCTAAGCAAAAGTGTATTGAAAACTATTGATTCTAAACTAATTTGAATGTGCAAAACTATAGCTAAACCTACTTTTCTACCTATTTTTGGAAAGTTTGGTTTTTTTGATTTGGATAGGAGTACCAAAAATAGGACACCCTAGTGTCAAACACTATTATCCATGTTTGGTACTATTGTATTTTGCTAAAATTTATAATTATTTTGGAATTATCACTATTCTTCTGGTCTATTCTACATAGTTTGACCTTTGATTACTGTTCTAAGTGTTCTAAAATTAGTTTTTCAATTGGTAGGAGCTTTGATCTATGTGGAAAACCCCTTGTTTGTTTCCCCCTCTTTTAAGGGTAGGAATGAAGAACTTGCAATGATTTCCCTCAAAATAAAGAGTTGTACAAGTGTATTATGCTACCAAATACATGATATAGTAATGATAATAGGTAAGATATATCGTAGTTTGTAAAGGAGATTGTTAGATCAACATGAGTATGCCTAGATATATATATCAATGTAATAATATGTGCAATGTAATGAATTGAAACATAGAACTAGAAGTCTGGTTAGTTTTTAGTTGTTAGTTGGCTAGGAGGGATGGATCATGATGTCCATCATGACATCCAAGATAACAACATAATGCATGATCTGAATCATGGCATTGCAAATAGTGAGAAGAAAACAAGCAAAAAACACATAAGAAAAGAAGTAAGAAGCATACAATAGTGGCCAAAGGTCAAAGCAAATAAGGGACATAGGCACATGTCACTCAAATTAGAAATAAATAATTTAAGGCATGTTCAAATGCCACATATGCATACATTTGAAAACAAAAAAGGTTGGAATGAAAGTGACAATCACATAGATGAGTACAGGGAAAAGACATTAGCAAATTTCCTAAGGCACATATAGGAGACAAAATAGGAGCTAAATAATGCAATCAATCTAGCTATGTAAAGTAAGAAAGGAAAGCATGTAAAAAATGGAAATATAATCAAATCTAACTAATCAAAGCAAGAATGTGAAAGTATACAAGACATGTAGTACAAGACTAGGTATATGCTAAGAAAATACACAAGTGTTATATACTAGTGAATGTCAATAGAGTAATCTATGTAAGCTAGGAAATAATGTACATGAACATGATAACTAGAGTGTGTATTATAGGAATGACATAACCTGGATGGATGTACAATATGCCCCTAGTGGGTATGTATATCGATGTATGTCTCGATGTAGAAGTAGGATACCCCCTCAATGGGTAGAGTGAAGCAATCAAAGAGCTAGATGTCACTACACAAACTCAAAGGAGATAAAGTGAAGTATGGTAATGTAGATAAATTGATAAATAATAGCATATAATAAAAAATGTAAGTCTATCATAGTAGTAGAAATGTCAAGCATGGATAATGCATACAATCAAAGTATTTTTGGCGTTTTGACATATTTTAATGTTTTTATTATTTTGATTGTTTTTGAGCTATGTAATATCAATCATAAAAAACTATGTTTAGGTAAAACTAAGGAGAAATGATAATAACCAATGAGTCTCATGGGAGAATCCCTATCATGGTATCTTATTTCAATAAAAGGAATCATACATGATCATGATTTCAATAACTATGTCTGTTAGGGTAAAATATCTTGTTTTGAATATCCCAAATGTTGTAATAATATCATAGTGCACATGTTCACACTAGATCCATTATCTATAATAACATTATTAATTTGATGATTATGAATGTATGCTCTAATAAAGAGTGCATGATAATCTGAATCATTCTCAATGATCTCCTACTCTGAGAAGAAGATGGAAGGTCTAGCTAAAACTCTAGAATTATATACACCAATCATGTTACTCAAAGTATGTCTTAACTAAAGGTGCCCTATATGTATCTGGTGGTGGATGCGCATGATATGCATGTTGAACCCCTGATGTGTCCCTTGCCTCTTATTTAGAATGTTGTAGAAAGGGATATGAGAAGATTTTCAAAGCTTTATCCTATGGTTGCTTTAATTGAGGAGGCTCAATTGAGGTGCCAAGATTGATATGATTTCCATCTCTCAAATCTTGTATCTTGTGTCTTAAAATGATGCATCTATTTATTTTATGTCTTGGTGCCTTGTGAAACTTTAAAAATGCATGTTGATCATATGCCCATAGAAGAGGCTTTGTTGGGTCAACTTCTCAAATAAGAGGGAGATATATGATAGTATATGCAAATAGCTACTATAAAACTCTGGCTAGATAAATTGGTAGATTGGTAAAGGTTCATTGAGGAGGTGCTAATAAAACCACATGATAAGGGGGCTATGAAGCTTCATTAACTATAGGTTGATTCTGACTCTTTCTATCATTGACCTTAACTTTGTATGGGACTTTGTTGTTACTCTTGTTTGTTGTTTCTAAGATACTTGTGCACTTGATTTTTCCCATTGAAATTATTTTGACTTCTCTTTCCTTTAGTGTGTGACATAATTCAATAAAGGAAGAGAATATTTTAAACATAATTGATTCATGAAAAGATGGTGTAAGACTCTATTTGAATTGATCTTGTAACTCTTGATCATCTATGGGGCCAGTCATCTTATCCAAAATAGTCTTATATAAAAGAAAATAATCTATGAGATGCTCATTTGACCTTTATTTATATTGCACAACATGGGAATATGAAACTTTATCATCAATTTTAGTGCTGAAATAAGCTAGGAACATGTTAACTAAAGGATTGAATGCATTGACTGACTGATTTGCTATATTGTAGAACTATTGTAAATAATAATCCTTTAGGCTCTATGAAAATATCTTGGTAAGTAGCTAGTCATTTGGTATATAGTCCAAGCATGCTACATGAAAATATCTCAAATGTTTCTCTGGATCACCCTTGCCATCATATAGAGTAAGATTAGTTTGAACAAAACCTTGTGGCAAGGGTGTAGAAGCAATGTGATGTGCCAATGGTGTATGCAGTAGAGAAAAAGAATCCAAATCTTGTGTAGGTATAGAGGCACCTTGCTCAAGATGCATCACCTTGGATTGAAGATATCTTATCTCTTGCACAAGGGTTGCCACATCAAGAGACAAAGATGTACTAGCTATAGTTGGTGGCATAGAGGTAGGTTGGGCTGCTATAAGGGGTTGTTGAGACATAGGTGCCCCTATAATGTCATGTGAAACTAGTTGTTCTATATGAATGGAATACTCAACTTGTTTAACCTTTTTGATTTCCATGATAGATTGTAAAATAAGAGTAAGATCTTAGGGTAGGTCCCTGAGTCTTTCTCAAAAACTTTATAGTATCAAATATTTGTTGAGGACAACTTCATTATTAATGATTGGTGAAAGTTGATTAAGATTCTGATGTGGTGGATCAAGAACACTATTTTTTATATCATCATTATTATTCTCATACTGTTCATTATTGTTACAATTTTGGGAGTATTAGTATATTATTTCTAATTTAGTTAAAGGGCCTGAGTAGTAAATCAGTAAATTAATATGTATTAATTAAGATACTTATTTGTATAATTTAATCACAATTTGAAATTTTCTAAAAATAGTAATAAAGGTAAGAAAATAAGACTTAGCTAGAAACTAGTTGATATGACTAAGACAGAGTCCAAAATTCACTTTGTAGAACTGAGACACTATTACAAATTAGGATCTAGCCTCCATTCAACGAAAGGATAGGAGCACAAAAAATAGAACACCCTATTGCTCAATGTTATAGTCCACCTCTATCATTTTTGTCTTGAAGATTTGAGCTTTTTGGGTTTTCTTCACTAGATCTGTGTGACCCTGCCTATGAAGTTTTGATAGCTAAAGTATATAGAGCTCCCTGTAGAACTAATTTTTTCTTCAAACCCTAGACTCTATTATGCTTTGACCAAATTTGAAAAATAAAGTGGGGTTAGTTTGTGTAATATTCACTAAACATGTATCCATACCCATTGTGTGGACATGCTACATACATACTAATACTCCGAAGAGGGATCAATACCTATGTAGTTCTCCCACTTGATGTGCTTTGTGCAATAGAGTGTATGAATATGTAAAATACTAAACTAGATGTGATTAAGGTGTCTAGAGACTTGTGTAAGGATTTGAATAAGCTTATAAGTGTATTGGTTAGTTGTATCTAGAGAATAGGGAAGATTACTTGAGTAGTCTTGCTTGTATTCTTGTTTACTTAGTCATAGTTTACAAACCCTTCTAAATGAACTTTGAATGGGATTTTATAGGAATATTTTGGTCATGGTTTAAATTCAATCATGCTAAGCTAACATAATGAAGAATAGGAATGGAGGAAAAATGGTAATATAGCCTCAAAATGTGATTGGACAAGAGCATTGGAAAGGAGACACCTTAGGGTCCAATGCTATAGTCTAAGTTGGGTGCTATAGTCCTGAGTTGATGAGACTTTTGGGGATGGATATATCATGAAAAGAGGTGTTTGGCTCAACTAAGATTAGGTCTAAAAGGCTATGGATGACTAGGAATTGAAGAAGATATGCCTATGAGCATCATGAAAGCAAGTAAGAGGGACATATAGGGTGGATGTCATAAGTCACACTCAAGCTAATAATTTTTTCATTTTATATGACTACATTTACCCACCTTTATTCTAACGATGTACCTAAGTTAAATACTAGGATAAAATAAAAATAGAAAGTGTACCTAAACTTACCTACAAGGGTGAAGATCATGAAGTTGTGTGATGTTGGGCATGTATAGAGAAAGCACGCTATGAAGTGTGAATTTTTAAGAGAAAATAAAGAGTATATTAGTTCTTACTAGATAAGCTATATTTAAAATAAGAAAATATAAAGTTTGGTAAGAGAGAGAGAGGAAGAGAAAGGAATGAATACACCTCACCAAGTATGTGAACCAATATAAAATATATTCTAATATTGAGTAATAATGGATGATATTGAGTGATGATGGGTATGTGATGTATAAAGAGTAATGTCATGAATGGAGCTAAGTGTTTAATTCCCCAACAGTGGCTCAAGAATATAAAGGCTGGCCCTTTGGCTCCATTCTTTCCCACTATGTGAAGTTGAGTGGTCATACATGTGTTGATTGATGTTTGGAATATGTGTCCAATCCCTGTAAATAGGTGGATGCAAAATACAAAGGCTAGTTAGTCTTTTGGCTGCATCATTGCCCCATGAAGTGAAGCTATGAACTGACACCAATATGAAATGTGTGTCATATGAGATGGATTATGAATCCCATAAATGTTATCTTATTTGACAAAGTTGGAATGGATAGTCAAATGTATGTTGGAAACTAGGCTACTCTTGGCCACTGTAAAAGATGAATATTAGGCTATTATGAAAGCCACTCCAAAATGATGCCAACCACCTATAGATGGAATAAGGAATGCAACTACTAAGAATTCCTAGGTAATGTTGAAATTGAAAATAAAATAAAATAAATGTACCATACATATTTCCCCCAATCATTGGTGTCTAAAACATGGATTCTACTCTAGAAGTTATACCAACTACCATATTTGAAACTAAAAGTGAGAGCCATCATGCCATGCATGATGCCCACTATATCTAGATTCTCTAATAAAAAATGTACTAAAAACTACTAATTTTTAAGTGTTCTAAATGTGCAAAATTTTATTTAAACCTACTTCTATGCCTACTTCTAGAAAATCTAGTTTTTTTAATTGTTTGAATAGAAGTGCTAAAATAGGACACCCTAGTGTCCGTCATTGTTGTCCATGTCCATCACTATTATCTTTTCCTAAAAATGATGAACATTTTACAATCATCACTATTTTTTAGTTTTTCCTTCTTAGTTTGACCTCTAATTACTATTCTAAGGGTTCTAAAACTAGTTTTTCAACTAGTAGGAGCTCTGATCTCTATAGTAAAACCCCAATTTGTATCCCTCTCTTTTGAGGGTAGGAATGAAGACCTTGTAATGATTTAACCTAGAAGAAAGAGTATTTTAAGTCTATTATGATATGAAATACATGATATAATAATGATAATTAAAAATATATCTCAAGATATAACATATTTTATAAAGGAGATTGTTAGATCAATAGAGGAATGCCCAGATAGATATAACAATGTAATAGTATGTGCAATGTAATGAATTCAAACTTAGAACTAGAAGTTTTGTTATTTGTTATTTTTTATTTTGCAAGGAGGGATGGAGCATGATGTACATTATTGCATCCAAGAAAAAAAGATAATACATGATGTGGATCTTGACATTACAAATAATGAGAAGCAAATAAGCAACAAGCACATAAGACAAGAAGCAAGAAGCATATAAGAGTGGCCAAGGGGCCAAGAAAACAAGGGGCATGGGAAAATGTCACTAAAACTAGAAAGAAATAATACAAAAATGTTCAAATGCCACATACACATACATTTGAAAACAAGAAAGGTTGGTATGAAAGCCAAAATCACATAGAAGAGTATATGCAAAAGACATTGGCAAATATTCTAAGTCACATATACGAGACAAAATAGGAACTAAAGAATGAAATCAATATAGCTATGTAAAGTAAGAAAGGAAAGCATGTAAAAAATGGAAATACAATCAAATCTAGCTAAACAAAACAAGAATGTGAAAGTATGTAAGACATGTAGTACAAGACTAGGTATATTCTAAGAAAATACGCAAGTTCTATATACAAGTGAATAGTGATGGAGTAATATATGTAAGTTATGAAATAATGTACACTAGCATGATAACTACAGTGTGTGGTATAGGAATGACATAACATTGATGGCGTAGTCTTGTAGAAGATGCCCCCAGTGGGTATGTATAATGATGTATGTCTTGATGTAGAAGTAGGATGACCTTTCAATGGGTAAAGTGAAATAATCAAAGAGATGGATGTCACTACACACACTCAAAGGAGATCAAGTGAAGTATGGTAATGTAGATAAATTGACAAACAATAGCATATAATAGTAAATGTAAGTCTAGCATAATAGTAGAAATGTCGAGCATGTATAATTCATACAATCAAAGTGTTTTTGGTGTTTTGACATATTTGAATGTTTTTATTATTTTGAATATTTTTGAGCTATATACAATCAAGCATAGGAAACTATGTACAGGTAAAACTGAAGAAAAATGATACTAACCAATGAGTCTCATGAGAGACTCTCTATCATGGTGTCCTATATCAAGGAAAGGAATCATGAGTGATCATGAAGCATGATGGAAGTGCTAAAACTATGGATCTAAAAGTTGTATATAATGTAAATACTCTAAAATATCTAAAGTAAATACTAAGTTTGGGGTCACCCTATAACTCTGAGAAGTGAATACAATTGTAGGGCTCTTAGGGACCCATTTGGTAGTAGGAGAAGATCTCTAAACATGTGCTCTATGAGTAGATACATGAGATCTCAATGATATTACCCTAGGTGTGAACTTTGTACTTAAAAGTTGTCAAGAATATTGAAGCTGTGTAGGTGTATGAACTCTCTATGCTAGTGATAGATGCCTCAACTATGTATGAATTAGAACTAGAGAAAGAAGTATAACTAGCGTAAAAACTAAAAATAGATGATAAATTGAAACTATTGACTACAAAGTATAAGATGGATCTAAAGTGGGGAGTGGTAACTCATATGCAACTCCACCTACTATAATAACTTGATTAGCATGAATGCATTTCATGCATTTGTGAACTGTAAAAGGTAATGATCAATTTTTTTTAATCCATGGTTGACCAAGTAACATATCAAAGAATCCTACACTGGGAACAATAGTGAATGGTGTGGCTACATGTGTTAGACCAATCTTTAGAGGAAGTGCAATCTCATCCAATGAAATCTATATGTGCCCACTGAATCTACTGATAACTATGTCCATTAGGATAATATCCTGCTATGAATATCCCAAATGTTGTAATAATTTCATAGTACATGTATTCACACTAGATCTATTATCTATGAGAACACTATGAATAAGATGATTATGAATGTAAGATCTAATAAAGAGTGAATGATAATCAGAATCATCCTCAATGATATCCTACTCTATGAAGGAGATGGAAGGTCTAGCTAGAACTCTATAATTATATACACCAATCATATTATTCAAAGGATGTGTCTCAATTGAAGGTGCCTTATATGTGTTTAGTGGTGGATATGCATGATATGCATGGTGAACACCTGATGTGTCCCCTATCTCTTGTTTAGAATGTTATGGAAAGTGATCTAAGAATATTTTCAAAGTTTTATCCTATGTTTGCTTTGCCTGAGGAGGCTTAATTAAAGTGCCAAGATTGATAAGATTTCCATCTATCAAATCTTGTATCATGTGCCTCAAATTGATGCATCTATTTATTGTATGGCCTAATACCCTATAAAACTCACAAAATGCATTCTGATCATATCCCTATGGAAGTGGATTTGTTGGGTCAAATTTATGAATAAGAGGGAGAGATATGATGTTACATTCTAATATCTATTGTAAAACTTTGGCTAGAGAAACTAGTAAATTGGTAAAGGTTCGTTAAGGAGGTGTTGATAAAACCATATGCTAAGGGGGATCTAAATCTTCATTAACTATAGGTTGATTCTGACTCTTTTTATCATTGACCTTGACTTTGTATGGGACTTTTTTGTTACTCTTGTTTGTTGTTTCTGAGATAATTGTGTACTTGAGTTTTCCCATTGAAATTAATTTTAATTCTCTTTCCTTTAGTGTGTGACATAATTTAGTGAAAGAAGATAATATTTGAACATAATTAATTCATGTAAAGTTGGTAGAAGACTCTATTTGAAGAGATATTGTAACTCTTTATTGGCCATGGGGCTAGTCATCTAAGCAAAAATAGTCTTATATCGAAGAACATAATCTATAAGATGTTCATTTAACCTTTATTTTTATTGTGTAATGTGGGAATATGAAACCTTATTACTAATGTTGATGTTAAAATGAGCTAGGAACATGCCTACTAAAGGAATAAATACATTGATCGACTGATTTGATAGACTATAGAACCATTGTAAAGCATAATCCTTTAGACTCTATGGAAAGATCTTGGTAAGTAGCCATTCATTCAGTACATAGTCCAAATATGTTGCATGAAAATCTCACAAATGTGTCTCTATATCACCCTTGCCATCATATAGAGTAAGCTTGGTTTAAACAAAACCTTATGGCAAGGGTGTATAAGTAATGTGACATGCCAATGGTGTATGTAGTAGAGAAAAATAATCCAAAGCCTGCATAGGTCTAGAGGAACCTTTCTCAAGATGTAATACCTTAAATTAAAGATATTTTATCTCTTGCACAAGGGCTACCACATCAAGAGACAAAGATGCACTAGTTGTAGCTGGTGGCATAGAGGTAGTTTGGACTGTTATAGGGGGTTTTTGAGACATAATTGCCCCCATAGTGTCATGTGTACCTGGTTACTCTATAGGAATGGAAGACTCAACATGTTTATCCTTTTTTATTTCCATGATAGATTGTAAAATAAGAGTAAGATCTCAGGGCTAGTTTTGGAGTATTTCTCAAAAAAATTGTAGGATCAAATGTTTGTTGAGGATAACTTCATTATTAATAATTGGTGGACATTGATCAAGAGTATAATGTGGTGGATCATGAACACTAGTGTTTGTATCATCATTATTATTCTTATACTACTCATCATCAAAATTATCCTCATTGAAATTGGTATAATCTGGATATGTAGGATTTATAACATGACTTTAAGATGGTTATTTATCCATCGTATATGGTCAAGTTGAAGGAATTTGGGTGAACTCAAGAGGGTTGCCAATAAGTCTTGCATTTCATCTCAAAGGAAGAGATGCAAGGAACTTAGGTGGCATAAGGAAAATAACTTGGATAATAGTAAAAAAGATGAAACAGATATAATCTAAACAAGGAACTAGAATATGCATAAAAAGGATATGAATCTCACAAAAATTTAAGATGATACCTCAAGAATAAATGGGACCTAGTATATGAAACTAGGATTTGACAAATGATTATTTTGAAAATTGATTTGAAATTTTAAAATTTAAAGTGAATTTCTGAGTTAGATATGGAAGTAAAAAAATAAAAATTTATTTGAAAATTTATGATTTAAAGAGACCTAGTAGATGAAACTAGGGTTTTGAAATATAATTATTTTTGAAAATTAATATTAAATTTTGAAATTTGAATTGTGTTTCTAAAAATAACCCAGTAAAAAACTAGAAAAGTTATTGGAAAAATATCAAGACCTAGTATGAGTAACTAGGGTTTGAAAGAAAATTATTTTAAAATTACTATGAAATTTTAAAATTTAATAATATTTCATATTTTTATTATGCAAGTAAAAATTATAAAAATATAGGAGAAATCAATAAGAAATTTACCTTAGGCTTTCTAAGGTTTTTATGTGTAAATGAAGTAAGTCAAGTTCACCAAATGATTTAATAATTTTGAGAATATTGGTGTATTATTCCTAATTTAGTTAAAGGGTTTGAGTAGTAAAATTAATAAATAAATGTGAAATAATTAATCTACTAATTTATATAATTTTATTATAATTTAAACTTTTATAAAAATAGTAATAAATGTAAGAAAATAAGACTTAGTTGGAAACTGACTGATACGACTAAGACAAAGGTTGGAATTCATTATACAGGACTGAGACACTATCATAAATCAAGATCTATCCTTCATTAAATGAAAGGATAGGATTATAAAAAATAAGACACCGTAGTGTCTAGTGTTATAGTCTACCTCTACCATTATTATCATAAAGATCTAAGCTTTTTGGGTTTTGTTTTCCAGGTCTATGTGACCCTACCTATGAATTTTTGATAGTTAAAAGTTTGTAGATATCCCTATAGAGATAATTTTGCCTTTAAACCCTAGAACCCATTATGATTTAACCAAATTTAAAAAGGAATGGGGGTTAGTGTCTGTAAGATTCACTAAACATGTATCAACGTCCCTTGTGTGGGCACACTGCCTACATACCAATACGTTGAAGAGGGATCAAGCCATATATAGTTCTCCCACTTGATGTGTTTTATTAAATAGAGTGTATGAATATGAAAAATACTAAACTAGATATGATTGAGATGTCTAGTGATTGGTGTAAGGATTTGAATAAGCTTATAAGTATATTCATTGGCTATATGTAAAGAATAGGGAAGATTGCTTGAGTAGTCTTGCTTGTATTCTTACTTGCTTAGTGATATTTGCCAACCTCTTCTAACTTAACTTTGAATGGGATTTTATAAGGATCTATTGGTCATGGGTTAAATGAATTTGTGCTAGGCCAACATAATGAAGAGGAGGAATTAGAGAAAAATGCTAATCTCGGCTCAAAATGTGATTGGATAGGAGCACTAAAAAGGAGACACTCTAAGGTCCAGTGCTATAGTCCAAGTTGGGCACTATAGTCCTGAGATGATGAGACTTGGGAGGATTGATATATCATGAGAAGAGTGATCTAGCTCAATTGGGATCAGGTCTAGAAAGCTACGGATGACTAGAAATTAGTGAAAAGATGCCTATGAAGGTCATGAAAGAAAGAAAGAGGGACCTATAGGATGGATGTCATAAATCACACTAAAGTTACAAATTTTCCCATTTTATATGACTACATATATCAATATTAGCTTCAAAGATAAGGTTTCTCTTTTCAAATCTCTCTTCCAACTGATGGGGAAAAGGATAAATTTGGTAATCTTGATTGGGCTCATGAATAGGAACCATGTAGGACTGATGGAAATCTTGGGTAAGTGAATATGAAGGTTGATAGGTTTGGTGACGTTTACTTTAAAGAATTTTTAGTCTATCCTCTAAGGAAGAAACCAAACCACTCACATCTAGCATCTCACTTGAAGCCTTTGCCAATTGGCTCTCTCAATAGGTGCCCAATCTCTTTTAAATATCTCTAATGCATCTCTCGCCTTACGAATATGATGACTAGGAACCTCTTGACCATATCCCCTTAGAGTATCAAGTTCCAACATGTACCTCTCATATCCCAAAAGTTTTTTCTTGAAGGTGTAAATGTATTGACTTGATGAGTGACTAGGTTGACTATTAGGAGCAATGTATTGAGAAGACTACCTATAAGACTAATAAAGGTCATGTTTGAGTTGATACGGTTCATAAAAAATTGGTAAGGATCATACAAAGGCTGAGATGGAGTTCCATAAGCTAGATATACATCACCAACTTGTGTAAAATAGTACTCAACACAAAAATTAGCCATGAAACCTCATTTAAAGCAAGAATACAAAGAAATATATTACCAAAAATCTTTAAAGTGAAGCTTGGGATACTTTACTAATTGATGTAACTTTTGATTCAATATTTAGGCTTGGATAGATTCCTCCAAAGGCTAATTATTAAAAGACCACACCAAAAATATTTCAACCTCTTGGACCAAGAGTCCCACTAGGTGTGCCAAAAAATATTCACTTGGATTTTTACCCTTTGAGGATATTTATCATCTCTCATCATCCAAGTGGCACAATAGAAACACCTCTAGGCTTATGGGTAGCCTAAGAGTGAGGTGAATCTCTAGGTAAGGCTAGGTCCCTTGATGTACCACTTTGGATCACTACTACACCTATAACTTGGGGGGGTGGAGAAGGGAGAGAGAAAACTAAAATGAAACTATCCTAATGGAGATGATACATCAAATAAGATGATGACCTCCAACTTGCTACATGTTACACATGAAACCAAGAGACTAACCAAACATACACTTCTCCAATTTGAATATTCTCACATCAATATTACATTATGAGGTTGTGGATGAATGTTTAGTCTAGGATGACTATAAAATATTCCTTGAATGGAACTAATAGATATAATAACTCACTCAACCTTGAAACTTCCTAGAACACTTCACATGCCCTAAAATAAGAAGCTTTATAACTAAAAATAGGATGCAAGAATGAGATAACATGTTAAGGAATACATAGTCTTCACTAAGCAAGATATAAAATTAAAGTAAAAAATAGTAATTAAATTTATTAAGAGATAAAAATTAGTATATTATTGATTAAATGGTATGCAAATGAGTAAGGCTTCACCATACTTAGGTGGAGCATAAGTTACAACGACCAAAATGGTTAGTTCTTATAGAAATTGAGAGAAAGAGGAGAAGAGATAAGTCTAAGGGTCACAAGGACACTTTTAAAGATAATAAAATAAGTTAATTATTCATGAAAAAATTACGTGGGATGAACCATGTAAGGTTAAGAAGCACAAGTTTCCATATAAGGCATGAAACTCTTCCAAAGTGGCATAAAACTCCTTATTCTGGCTTATAAAAACTACATTTATGATTATCCATATTTTAATGCCCAAAAATTTAATAGGGATAGGTATGATCATTGTAATTAGGGGAAGGATTTTATACATTCATCTCCATACATTATTTGTATGCCTATTCATCTGGAATCATCCCAAAATGAGCTATCATCATATGTAATCTAAAAAAATATTATTTCATGCACCCTACACACTTGGATTCCAAAAAGGCATAGTTTTTCCATGAGAATAAGTGGTAATTAATTAATTACATGTTTAAAGACACTCCATGGCCTTAAAATCATCAGGAACACCTTAAAATTAGCTCACTTGAAGTTTGTCACCCTCTTCACGAATTGGTCACTATACCAATTTTGATTGACTATGATGAAGTAGTTGGTTGAGGTAGTTAGAAATTTTTTCAAGGCATGAAATTGATATGGGGAGTTATCTTAAGTATTAATCTTTCCTTCGATGTGATTGTTACCTCTTGAAACCTTATGAAACCTAGAAAACACACAAAATAATCAAAAGTACCCTATTTTATACCCTATCTGTACAATTACATAAAACTCGAAATGGTGGAGAAGATCCTAATATATTCCTATACAATTTCCAATCATCATCCTAGTCAAACTGGTCCATTAGAGTATTTATCCAACTTCATTTGTCTAATAACATCACTAGCAAGGGTTTAGGAGGGTTTTATCCTTCTTTGACCTCTTAAGATTTGTTCATATATGTTTCAAATTCAAATTGAAAATTAATATCACTAATTTAATGTTAAAATATTATACTAACCTCCCTAAAATTCTTTGGCTTTCATGTAAATCATCCAGGAAGATGTGAGCATTTGAACCTCTCCTATGGAGCTCATTCCCCCATTCTAATAGGCCTAATGTTGGTCCTAAGCCAAAATATGAACTCATATTAAATAATTTTCATATTAATATGCTTTTAACATCCAAATTCATCCTTTAAACATGACTTAATATGTTATAATTTTCATCTCAAGGTGGAAGTGAAGTTGGACCCCCAATTGGGCACTAGGCTTAACCATGCATCATAAACCTGACTATAATATTCACCATCCAAACCATATTATTGGAATTATATTAATTATATAATATTTAAAAAAATTTAAATTACCCAAAAAAATTCTTTAATAAGTTACAATTCTGACATGAGGTTGCAAGTGGAAATGCCTTATCATTTAGACTTTTAGGCCTAGCCATGCCTAGTATGCCTGTCTACAAATTTGAGAATTTAGAGTACCCTATTTAGATTATCTATACTATTACATGTTTCCATGATTTAAATAGGTTTTTTTAAAGCTTATATACCTATCTATGGTTTTCAATCAAGTTTTTTTTTTAGTCTTTTGCCTCCAAACCTCAAGACTATAGGGTTATGCACCTAGGGAAGTTCCCTCTATATAAAATAAAATTTAGGGAAATTACCCTATTTTTATAGGAAAAAAATTGTTTTATGAATTTATGTATTTTATAAGGACCATATGGAAAAAAAATTGTCCCATAGTCATATCATTTGACCCTCCATAAGCATCAATACCTAAAATAAACTCCTGCTGAAATAGACTGTATACAGTGTTTATTGTTATGGACTATGTGTTGTATTCTTAGGGATCCTATTTTTATTGATTACTATTGATAATTTCATATATATATTACCATGGTTATGATGAAATTTATTCTAGGTTATTTACCATCTCAACTCCCCACATAACTCTCACTACCTAATCTTTCATTCACTATTGTTAATTGCAAACTATATTCTTACCTTAGGGGAGACATTTGTAGATGACCCCGTGTGTTTTGGGATTGAAAATAGGGTCTAAAAACTCTTAAGGGTTCCTTGGATTAATTTATTAATTTTTTTAATTCATTCTAGGTCTGGTCATCACTTTAGCTCTTTACATACTCCTTAGACTCTTTGCTCAATCAAAATTGGGTTACTCTGTCTGACTGTATTTCTACATAGGAATAACCCATGTAGGTGAAATTTGCATAATTTGGCCTTGAATATGGTTATTTAATACCTCTTCTAATGTTTTTAGGTCATATATCAATTTTTTGGACCTATTGTTTACCTTTTTTTAGCTATAAACACTTTAAGAAGCCCAATTTACTTTCTCTTTGCCTGAGACAGTTATCTACATTGGTTGTAGGTGCATATCTCTCCACTAGGACCTTGATCATGATGTGTAGAGATTTTTTTTGAATTTTTATAGTAAAAAATAATATAATAATGATTGTATTCACCTTTAAAGGGCTAAAACACCATCAAAATACCATGATTAGGTCAATGCCAGTTGTAGGTGGGTGTCTAGGCAACTTGTATAGACTGGAGCTATGTATGAGGAACATGACACCACTTATCATCTTCTTATAATTATATTTTATATCATTAATTTCACCTTCACCATTTAAAATCACTTTAACATGGTGATAATCCCTATGTTGAAAACATTAGTTGGGGGTAAAACCTATAGATGAAACTGTCATATTTCAATGCATAAAGATGCAATTTTGGACCTCTCAAAAAATGATATCCATTTCTCCTCTACCCTTAAATTTTTTTGGGAATCATGTACTTTATAAATGGTTATAAATCCTAGTTAATTATATTCATATAAGTCTATGATACTATGTTATATGCTATCCACAAAACCCATGGGTGCTCTATTTCTTCATTTTGGGGACTAAAGCCTTGAATATAATCATTAAGCCTTAGGACATATCTTCCAACCTCCACTTGTTAGTTTAACACATAAAATGATTTTTACCTTATCAAAAAAAAATATATAACTTTAAATAATGATTCAACACTTGATTCATAACTCCATATGGATCCTCAACACTTTGTTAAGGCTACCTGAAGGTGGGCATTTTGAAGCACAACTAATGAGTTAAATATGAGTATTATGAATTATATTTGGTATTTCATGGGTTTTAGGTCTATAAAAAGGAATTATAATAGCCTCTTTACATTATCCAATACCTTGATTAGCTCAAATACTTATTTCAAACCTAACATCCTCTATGGGGCACTTGTAGGTGCATATTTATAGCAGAATGTGTGAGGATGTTGCTCATGACACACAATCCCTCTTATCTTGCATCAAATGAAGACTTGAATCACCACATAATGATGATAAAGGATACACCAAGACTTAAAAACCTTGAACACACCTTTATGAACATGTTTTATAGGCCCCATGTATGTACTTTACCATTATTGTAAGTAGGCATGAGCAAGAAGTTGAATGGGTATGATAGTGGACTAAAATTTTGTTCCAAACATGATGTAGTGAGATAAAACTTGAATGGAGGTGATAAATATGGAATTTAGACATGATTATGAACATATATTCATCATCTTAACCATTATCAAAGCATGGAATTTATAAAAATGGTGAAATTTTGCTTATCACCCCAAACAAGACTAATCTACTAACCTTAGATGATTTGTTCACCAAAACACCATAAAAACTGAAAAAATGTGTTTAAATCATATTATAATATATATTAAATCTTTTAGAGTCAACAGTACCAATTGGTTCATACGGACTTGCCAAAAATGGAGCAAAACCTTTAGGGTGCATGAAACATCAAGCAAAAAAACACAATCAACTTCATGAGGATGGCTCATAAAGAATAGACAATAATTATTCAAAATATTTTTATTTAAATGAATCTCTCTAAGTTTAATTTCACCTCCCAAAGTTTTTTTACCTATAAGTTCTCTTTATGAGTGTACCAAGTACAAACCTGAAGAATAGTTCTATGTGCCTAGAAGGCTAAAAAATGAGAAAAATGGTTTTAACCCAATTTTTATCACTTGAAAATCATGTCAAGCATTGATATGGATATAAGGAAGTTGAAGAGTCATTTCGTGACCTTTTCCCTTGTGTCACACTTCCCCATAGATTGTACAAGTGCCAAACTCTTCTCTTTTGCCAAGAAAATTACCCTTTCTATTAAAGAACATTCCACTTTTAAGTTATGACATTTGATTAAGACCTATTAGAACATATTGGATGTGAAATAATCTTTCTAAATCTTAAAATTTACCAAGGAAGCCATACAACTCATTTAATGTCCATTTATGACCCCCAAAATGACTCAAAAATAATAAATGGAGTAAAAGACTAATTGACCAAAGCTAATATGATATGGAAAAACACCAAAAGACATATAATACATCCTATGACATAATATTATATCCCAAAAAAAATTAAAAATCAATTTTTTACCTATAGGTGCCCCAATTTGACCTGTAGGGTCAAATTTGGTCAACACTAGTAGTGCCTTCCATGTAAAGAAAAATTCCACTTATTCCTTAAAGGAAAAATCCACTCTTATGCTTGTTTGAAAGGTATCTCCGAGGAGATATCTTGAATGGGAAATCCACTCTTTTTCATGTTTGAAAGGTATCTCTTAGGAGATACCTTTAAGGTATTACAAGGGCCTTCTAAATATCACCCAATAGTCCCTTCCATGTAAAGGAAAATTGCACTTGTTCCTTGAATGAAAAATCCACCCTTGTCCCTATTTGGAATGTATCTCCTAGGAGATACCTTAAAGGGGAAATCCAACCTTCAATTTTTTTTAAATTTATATCATAGGAGATAAATTTAAGTTACCATAAGGGCCTTCAAAATATCATGTAATAGTGCCTTGTGTAAAGGAAAATTCCACTTGCTCTTTGAAGGAGATATCCACTCTTGTGACTATTTGAAAGGTATCTCCTAAAAGATCTATTGAATGGGAAATCCACTCTTGTGCATCTTTGAAATGTATCTCTTAGTAGATACCTTAAAGGTATTATAAGGGCATTCAAAATATCACCTAGTAGTGCCTTCCATGTGAAGGAAAAATCCACTATTATCCCTATTTGAAATGTATCTCCTAGGAGATACCTTGAAGTAAAAATCTGATCTTGTCCATGTTTGAAAGGTATCTCCTAGGAGACACACTGAATGTAATATAGGGGCCTTCAAAATATCACCCAGTAGTACCTTCTATATTGAAGATATATTGATTGTACTTTTTCCAAGATAATTTAGATTTTTCTTCTGGGCCTTTTTACCAATTAAAAAATGCCCAAAGGGAAAGTACCCTTCAGAATTTTTTCCGTGGAATAAAAGTTAAAAAAATGGACCTTATACTTTTCTTGAAGGAATTGGACTTAGCTCTTTTTTCAAATAAATAGGACCTTTGCACTTTTACCAAAATCTAAGTGCCCTTAAAACATTTTGGGGTGGGCAAAAAGTTAGAAAAAAAATAGGGACTTTACATCTTCTTGATAATATGCAATTATTTTAGAAATTTTGCCTACAAAAAATGCCTAAAGGTCAAGTGCCCTTCAAAATTTTTGAGGTGGATAAAATGTCTGAAATAAATGACCCTTTTTATTTTTTTTAAAACACTTAGCTTGATGCTAGTAGGATTTATCCAAGGCATTAAATTCCTCCAAATTTTTTATAGTGGATAAAATGTTTGACAGAAATAAGACTTTAGTCTTTTTGACTGAGTCAAAAATCCCAAAGACTTATTTTTGTCAGACATTGTGTTCATGCAAAAATCCGAAAAAAGTCTAAGTTAAGACTAGATTAAGATGCCCTTCAAGTTATAAAGTTATCAACTAGTAGTGATTTTAAGGTTAAGGCAAGTTCTATTTGGAGATACATTCAACATCCCTTTAAATGTATGATACCACCCTTTTAGGTGTATACTAGGAGATTACTTCAAGGGCCTTGAAGTACACTTGTAATACCATCATGATTAACTTGAAGGTATCTCCAAAGAGATGTCTTGTAAATAAAATTCACTCTTGTGCATGATTGAAAGGTATCTCATAGGAGATACCCTGAAGGTACCTATTGATGGAAATTTTGACACATATTAGAAACATACTTCCCCTCATATTTCTCCTTTGAAACAAATGTTTATGGAATTATTTGCCTATTATATTATATTGGTTGGTACATATAATTTATGCCAATCCACACTTCCATTTGAAACTTATTGATTATAGTGGGATTATGATTTAAGGGCATCTTATGAATGCCCAAAAATGGTTTAGAATTTGTCTTATGGGCTTATAGGTGTGTGAAAATCCAAATTGAGTTCAAATTTAGTTTTCCCACCTTTTTTCTTAATTTGCAATTTCAAATGTGTGAGGAAGGATTGAGAGATGGATAGGTGGTCTAAATGAATGTTGATGATATGTAATGGTAAAATAATGATGTAATAGACCTTTATGGTATTATAAAAGGTCTTAAGACTAGTCATGGGTTAGGTGTCAAGTTGAAAGAGTGAGGTGGAATTCATAATATTTACCACCCTATGTGGGTCTTAGAATTGTTGAGAGATTTTCTTGAATCAAGAAATAGTTAGGATTTTTTACTCAAGTATTTAGTGAGTCTTTTGAGGATATATAGTGTTTTTGTGGTTCGATTTAGGGATAATCATAAGGATAAACATGGTAGATAGTAGGGAGAAGAATGAAGGTCTACATAGATGATGTATAGGACTATGAGTCCTTTTGTTATAAATAAAATTTTCAAAAAAATTTATAGTTTATTTATAAAAGCTTTCCTTCTTAATTATCATGTTAATTTTTAAATTACCATTTGTTAACTATAAATATTGCCTTCTGCATTGAGAAATTATTATAGTCTTAGTGGGTCACTGTTGTGTATGAGTTGTATGAACTCTATGTGTAGAGAAAGATTTAATAAAGAAAGGTTTTTGATATTTCCATTGTCTTAGGTAAAAATTTTAAGAGGTTATATAACGTTATAAAAATAATATTTAATGAATTCTAGTGTCCTTGTGAATGGATAACCAACATGCCCTATTTCTTAAGAGAAATGAAGTTGACTGTACACTTACAATAAGAAAGACTATCTATGAATAGTGGGAAAAGGTTGTTGATGATTTTAAGTTTTGTGTCTCAAGGTTATTAAATAATTTTGAGTGTTTCTATCCATTGGGATAGGTGCTTCTTGGAGTATAATGTGAAAACCCTGATTCTTCCTTAACTACACATATAGTAAGCATCTTGAATAAGTGTTTTGTTTATGAACAGAGTTACATGGCATGAATTTTTTACCTAAAATAGGTATAGGAAAGTGTGTTAGTATTAAATGAGAAAATATATGCATTTAAAATCATTTGAGGTTTATAAACCCCATGTTCTTGAACCATAGTTCGTTACACGCCCTAATTGTGTGCGAATGAGAGGTTAAGAATGTGCTAAAAAGGGAAAAAAGGTTTGAACAAGTTTTTAAAATGATTGAACAAGGTTGGTATGAGTTCATAAACCCTAAAATAATATGTAATTTTCTTTGAAACTTTTTTAGGAACATCAAAAATCAAATTTATTGATCTTAGGTCTATTAAGAACCTAAAAACCCTAAAAACTAGCAATGAGTTATAAAACTATATTCTAAGGAAAGTAACCATTATAAAAGTCTAATTTTTGGTCATTTGTTATTTAAAAGGCCATAATAAATTATTTTTAATTTTTTTCACTATGTGGGTACATGTTCATACCTCTGCAATCGACTTTGTGTGAATGTAGTGCTAATAGACCTAAATGACCTAATTTGAACCTAAAAGGAGGATAGTAAAGAGGTCTAGTGAATGACTTGAGGAATGAAACTTTGTACAAGGAAGGAGTAAGATAAAGGGTAACTTTATATGTTGTTATATTTCCAAAATAAACCATTACAAGTCTGTAAAGGTAAATAATGTAAATAAATAGGGTTATAAGGATTGGTTAAAGGTAGGGAAGAATTGTCTAAAGTTATCAAAATGCATAGTGGAAGGTTGAGGATGATTTGAGAGATATAAGAGATTATGTGAAGCATATATAAGGTTCCTATAACCTTTAATCATTGTGAGTAAACATAAACCAATGATGGTATATTGCCTAAAAATGACAATAGGGAATGAATGAATGTAGGAAGGTATATATGAATGAAGGTGAAAGGCAAAATTTTGTAGAGAGAATTGTATTTTCTCTATCTAATATGGTATAAAATCCATCTTGATTATCTAATAAGGTATAAACAATTATATAAATTTATGAATATATGGTTCATAGTGCATGTTTCATGTAATTTGTAAGAAGAGCAAGGAAGGAAGCAGTTACAAGGAGTTTGTTGCATATTAGTGTTAAGACAGTAGAAGGTATGATGTATATTAAGGTTGATTATTTTATTTGAATACATTTTTTAAGATGAGTGATATGTGAAATAAAGAAAATAGTGATTGAATTTTTGGTATCCCTAAACAAAAAGAGCTATTAACAAGATCAAGGAAGAGACAAGCTCATTAAGAGAGCTTGAGAAAGAGAGACAGTCCTAGTGAAGAGGACAAGAGATTGAAAGTCCTAAGTGAGGTCGAAGATAGAAGGTTCCAAGTGTGAACCAAAAGATGAGGTGGTCCAAGTGAGACCAAAATAAATAAGAGAGAGAATATACCCAAGTGAGGTACTCAAGTTGAAGGTGAAGGGAGAAGTAGAGAGAAAGGTGAGAAACAAGGTTGAATATGAAGAGAGGATGATGGAAAAAGAGATAAAAAAGATGAAAGATGCATTGGATAGGATGGATAAATAGTTGATAAAGATTTTTAATGTAGACAGATTGTAGTGTGAAATCAGGATTAGGAAAAAGGTTAAATGTAACTTCATAGAAAGGATGCAAGAGAGAGAGAACTAGTAGGTGATGGAACATTTGGAAAGATAACTAAAGAGATAGAAAAGTAAATTTCCATGAAGGAGGAGAGAGAGAAAATAGAACCTCAAAGGTTTCAATATAACTTTGATTTATCATGGTTGAATGGAAGTAAAGGAAAAGAAAGTCAAGTATATGATTGACATGAAGAAGATAATTGGATAGTAGTCCGTAAAGACAAATAAGATGATGCATGGAAGAGAGAAGATGCAGTTGAATAAGAATTTATTTTTTACCCTAAATATGGGGAACTATTTTATGGAGAAGAGTGGAGAAGTTAAAATCAAATAGCAGATCATAAGGAAGACAAAAGCTCAATAGGTAATGAAGTGCAAGTAATTTTTGGTGAGTATTTTGAGGATGAAGATGATGTGTTGTACAAGGACACTACAAGATTTTTTGAGGAATTAATTAGATCAGATAAGAATCAATAAGCACATGATTTTTTTTAGGAAAGATAAGAATAGGTAAAAGAAGATGAGACTAAGTTAAATTCCATGAGGATAAGATACAAGGTGAAGAAATAACTAGTTAGACAGTCAAATAAGGATCAATTGTAATGAAGGAAAACAAGATAGAAGATGTGGATGACAAGATTATGGACAAACAAGAGAAATTGGAATGGTCAATAGAGGAATAGAGTATAATATGGATCAGGTATGTTGATGAAGAGGCAATGATAGAGGAAGCAATAGAAAGGGATTGATAATTTATGCTCAAAGACATGAATATTTAGGAGGATCATGAGAGGAAACAAAGCAATAAAAATTATTATAAGAACAAGTAGTAGTATGAGCATCAGTAGGAGAGAGAACAAAGGAGTACTTGGATGAGGAAACAAAGGCATGTGTGTGGTATCAAGGAACACACACATTTATATGATAACCTGAATGAAGAAGAACATTGGAGTTAAGTTCTATTCTCCCCTTGGGAGTATGATGTAGGGGAATCTTAAAAATTCCCAAGAATGGTTTAGAATGTGTATTAAGGGCTTGTATGTGTGTGAAAATCCAAATTGAGTTCAAATTTAGTTTTCTTACCTTTTTTCCTTAATTTTAAATTTCAAATGTGTAAAGAAGGATTGAAAGATGGCTAGGTATTCTAAATGAATGTTGGTGATATGTAATGGTAAAATAATTATATAATGGACCTTTATGGTCTTATGAAAGGTCTTAAGAATGCCCATGGGTCAGGTGTCAAGTTGAAAGAGTGAGGCAACATTCATAATATTCACCACCCTATGTGGGTCTTGGAGTTATTGAGAGAGTTTCTTGAATTAATAAATAGTTATGAGTTGTTACTCAATTATTAGGTGAGTATTTTGAGGATATAGAGTGTTTTTGTGGTTTGAATTATGGATCACCATGAGGATAAATAAGACAGACAATAGGGAAAAGTATGGAGGTCTGCCTAGATGATGTATAGGACTATGACTCCTTTTGTTATAAATAAAAGTTGTAGAAGAATGTATGGTTGCTTTTTACAATCTTTCCATATTAAGTATCATGATTCAATGTAATTTTTAAATGACCATTTGGTAACTAGAAATATTTCCTTCTACATTGAGAAATTATTATAGCCTTAACAGGTCATTATTGTGTATGAGTTGTATGAACTCTTTGTGTAGAGAAAAGATTCAATAAAAAAGGGTTTTTGAGATTTCCATTTTCTTAAGTGAATTTTTTAAGACATTGTATAACATTATAAAAGTCATATTTAATGAATTATAGTGTCTTTGTGAATGGATAACCAACATTCCCTATTTCTTGAGTGAAATGAAGTTGACTGTGCACTTATAATAAGAAATACTATAAGGAACAATAGGAAAAGGTTATTGATAATTGGAAGTTTTGTGTTTCAAGGATTTTAAATAATTTTTAGTGTTTCTGTCCATTGGGCTAGACACTTCTTGGAGTATAATGTGAAAATCTTGTTTCTGCCTTAACTACACATAAAGTACCATCTTGAATAAGTGTTTTGTTTATGAATAGTATTACATGGCATGAATTTATTACCTAAAATAGGTATAGGAATGTGTGTGAGTATTAAATGAACAACTACATGCATTAAAAATAATTGGAGGTTTATAAACCCCAAGTTCTTTGCCCATAGTTGGTTATAGGCTCTGACTGTGTGTGAATGAGAGGTTAAGAATATGTTAAATAAGGAACAGAGGATTGAAAGAGATTGAAATATGATTAAACAAGGTTGATATGAGTTCTTAAACCCTAAAATAAGCTTTATTTTTCTTTGAAATTTTTTTAGGAACATCAAAAAGCAGATTCATTTCTCTTAGGTATATTAAAAACCAAGAAATTGTAGAAATTAGAAGTGAGTTATAAAACCATATTTTGAGAAGAGTAACCAGTAGAAAAGTCTGATTTTTGGTCATTTTTTATGTGATCATTATGAGTAAACATAAACCAATGTTTATTTATTTCCTAAAAAGGACTATAGGGAATGAATGAATATAGGAAGAGATATATGAATGAAGGTGAAAGGCAGAGTTTTGGATATAGAATTGAATTCACTTTGCATCAAATTCTATCCTTTGTATGTCATGGTTTCCTTGGGGACAAGCTATGAATTCAACACCTTTTCCATAGTATTATCCTAAATCCCTGAAACTAGCCTGTGTTTGTCAAAATAAGAATCTGGTGCTAGTAGTGACATATACCTTTGAAAATATACTCTAGATATGCATAACACAACCATTTCTTAAGCATGTGGTGAAAAAAATCATCATGTGTAACCTTGCCTATAAAGAATAAGTCTTTGAGGAGGTCAATTCATGGCATCACCTTGGGTTTGGCCATAGCTGAATGTAATCCTTATCTCTCAAGTGCTAGCAAGTTTGTGATGAATATTCACTATAAGGATGATATATTTATATTCAGTGAAAACATGTTAATATAATAAAAAACATCCCATAATTTAGAGTAGCTCCCATACCTATTATCAAAAATGGTGGAAACATAAATCGTGTCCTTGAATTTGGTTGATTTATTGATAGAAAATGGTGATGGTAGAAGTGCTCCCTAGAATGCCTTAGATGAATATGTCATTGTAATTATGTGCAATGCTTGCAGTTTGTTTATGTGCTCTATGAAAAAATATCCTTTCCACTAGTTACTTATTTACTTGTAATAGTCTCATAGGTAGCTAGGGCTTTTCTTGTGCAGGAAAGTAGTCAAGTTTGAATTCATTTGAGATCAATGAAGGCATTAATGGATACGCATTATGTATATAGCCTTTCACATTCAATTCTAGTTCATTATAAATGCCCAAAATTCACATGTTTCATACTTTGTATATATTCATATCTAGTTAGTTTAGTTGGTGAGTATCCTTAACAAGTATCCAGAAGTATTTTACTTTATTGGCCAAGTATAGGGAGCTTTTGGTAGTCTAAATTTAGGAGTCCAATTTTATGTTTTGATCAAGCCTAAAAAATATCTAAATAAAACATTCAAAAATAAAGGTCAATACAAAAAACCTAAAGAGAAAAATCACTGATAAATGGCATCCCTTCAAGTTATCACATTATCAACTAGTAGTGATTTCAAGGTGAAGGAAGATTCTACTAGGGGATACATTCAATGTTCCTTTGAATGTATGACAAAACCCTTCAAATTTTCCACTAGGATATTTGTTTAAAGGCCTTGAAGTACACTTGTAATACCATCATGGTTAACTTGAAGGTATCTCCTATAAGATATCTTGTAAGAAAAATTGACTCTTTTGAATGATTGAAAGGTATCTCCTAGGAGATAACTTGAAAGTACCTATTGATGGACATTTTGACACATATTAGAAACACACTTCCCTTCATATTTTTCCTTTGAAATAAATGTTTGTGTATTCCTTTGCCCATCAAATTATATTGATTGAAGCACAAAATTTATTTTTGGTTTAGTCATACCTTATTATTTTAAGTGTAAGTTAATGTATATATTATGAATATTTAATATGTATTTTGTATTGTACTTTAGAACTAACGTTGTTAATATATATTTAATCACTACTTAGTAACAAAAAATATCATGAACTGATGCAATATACAACTTATATTTTACAAAATATAGATACTTAAATCATTTTAATTGATTTGTAGAATGTCTTCAAGAGAAAAATGAATTCCCACACTTAAAATGTAGAAGATGTCCTCACTCAAAAGAATTTGGATAGAGAATCGTTTAAACTACCAAAACTCAAATTGAATCCACATCAACATCTTCCATTTTATGGTGGTGAAAAATTCCTCTTACTGTATACACCCTAAATTGGTCAAGCAACCACACATATCATGTATTTTCATAGTCATTTCATAGGAGGATCTAAATGGAGAATATGATCCTTGTCACATTTATCCATGTCTTTCATTTTACTCATCTTGGTCTTGTTTCATGCTTGAGTCACCTTTTTTTTAATTCCCAATCATCCCAGGCCTTTCAAACAATCATTCCACCTCAACCATGTCAAATTTACTATGATAATTCTATCCCCATAGGTATTGAGCCTATAGGATAGGAACTTTGGGATTGGACTATAGCATTAGACCCTAGGGTGTCCATTTCCAATGCTCCTGCCTAATGTCATTTTGAGTCCCACCCTCTCTTAATGAGTCCAAACCCCTTTCTTAGCTTTGTCATTAAGTTTTCCAATGTCGGCCAAATGTGGATAAATATCTCAAGTTCTAAATAAACATTCTCATATATAAATGACTACACAAGTTATTTTATATCTATCACTTACTACTTTGACATAGTACATAATAAAAATCAGTCAATAGTATAACTCAATATTCTACGTCACACATAGACTTTACATGCTTGATCAAGGGCCTAGGTGAAAGTTTATTCTTACATGTAATGTGCACATTGATTATGCAAATTTCCTAAGGGAGAACTAAATTTGATATGAGACCCTAGCATTGAGGGTTAATGTAGGTAGTGATTAAGACAGTAGGGGTTCTAGATCATGTGATCATACTTCCCCTAACCTAGTTTTTCCCCTTATGTTTTTGATTTATTTTTGATTTTATGTGTGTATATAAACCTAGGGTTTGGATAGTTAAATAGACCTAGAGTGAACTCTTTCAACATTTAATCCCAAAATTTCATATACAGGCTCACACAAAGACAATGGATAAAACCCAAAAAAATTAGGTCTCTAGGACAACAACAGTAGAAAAGGAATATAGCCATATGACCCTAGGTTTCCTATTTTTGTGATCCTATAATTTCATAAAATGAAAGATAGATCTAGATTCCTGACATCTTCTTTGTCATGCACCACAATTTCTAGCTCTTGAATCATTCGTTACAACTTATTTTTCTAGATAAGTCTACTCCTTTCCCTATATAATTGATTTGATTAAATTGGTGTGAATCTATATTTTATTGTATTTTTTCCCTTGCTCTAGACCCTTTATTATTTAGGAACTAAACACTAGTTTTCCAAAAATAATAAAACATTTGGTGAACCTGACTTACTTCGAACAAATCTAAAACCCTAGGTATACTTAGGGTTTTTGCTTCAAATTTTGTGCATAAATTTAATTTCAAATTTATGATTTTAAAAAAAAACTTTTGCATTAATTCTATTCAAATATTGTTTTATAATTTAAATTATTGCAATAATTTTCAAAAATTCTAAAACCCTAACCAAAAACCCTAGATTTTTAAACCAAGTCCTCAAACCCTAAGCCTTCCTACCTTACAATTTTTAGAAAAATATTCTATAATTTTTACAAATTATTTGGAGTGTCAAAAATAATTTCAAAATCTCAATATTAGTATTTATTTTTTACAAAAACTAAATTTATAACTTTTGTATAAATTTTTGTGCATTTATCCTATTCAAAATTATTTTTAGAATTTAAGTTATTGCCATAATTTTCAAAAATTCTAAAAACCTATCCAGAACCCTAGATTTCCAAACCAAGTCCTCAAACCCCAAGCCTTCTTTCCTTACAAATTTTATAAAAATATTTTGAAATTTTTTGCAAATTATTTAGATTATCAAAAATAATTTCAAAATCTCCATGTTAGTATTTATTTTTACATTTATTTGCTTAATAGTACTTTTACATATTCTCTTTGGTGAAAAAAATAAAATGGCCACTAAGGCAATTATTCCCTCTCATCCCATAGATCAATTTCTAAATTTTTCTCATAATTATGGCAATGAGTGGACAAATTTGCACATTAGCTAAAAATGTGGAAAATGATTTCATTTACAATGAAGATAATTAATATTGTTGTAATGGGGAATATGATGATGCATATGAAAGTGATAGTGAAGATAAATTAGATGCATCTTCTTCTCTCAAACCTATCTCTTTTATTCCCTCTTCTAAAGAAAATTATTTTGATAAATGGGAATGAAACTTTTTACCTCATTCTCCTATGCACAATGCACAAAATGAACAAATTAGTTATGCACTTCCAAGTGAACCTCTTATTGGTGATAATTTACTTCCATGTGAACCTAATCTTTCTCTCTCTTTTTATACTTCTATGTTCAAAATATAACAATATAAATGTAATAAAATAAAATTACCAATTCATAGTTCAAATGATGAATCTCATGCTCTCAACTCTAGTTTATAAAAACAAAGTTTAAATGATAACTCTATTACTCTTAATTCTTATATTAAAAATGAAAATAATGCATACATTCCATCCATGGATAACATTTATTCACATAATAGTCCAAATTTACATGATAATTTATTTTATATTAGAAAAAAATTAATTTTTTTTCTAACTCCTCTCCCGAGTGACAATGGAAGTGATAATGAGTATGATAGTGAACATGCAAATGAATATGAAAATGAGAGTGACTATGAACAATATTTTGTCTGTGATAATGCATTGAATAATGATGATTATTATGTACATAGTGAAGAAGAAAATTCATCTCATTTTTCTAAATCATCTCTCACTCTTCCTCTAAAACATAATGCACTACCAAATGTTGTTTCTACTTCTATGCGTGATTCTATTTCAAATAATGCACATGATAATGATAACATCACATCCTCTACTAAATTATAATTTGATTCACTAAAACATAAAGATATCAATGAATCTCCCAAAACACCCCCTAATACAGTATAACCCAACTCTCACTCTTCACCTAAAGAGAATGGTAGCCTACATCCCTCTAGTAAGGTCCAAGTTATCATTACTCTCAAGGTTCAAGTGAACACACCCCCTCTTTATAATCTAATTTATAAATATATCATTCTCATGGCAAGAATTAATGATCAAATTCAACAATTAAATGAACCACTTAAATATGCTAATATAAAATCCTACGAGATTATTTCTTTGATGCATGCAGTAGGTTAGTTACAACACCAAGTACATCTCCTTACCTTGGAAAACAAGGCTTATAAACCTTTGATGGATGCTAATTATTTACATGGTAACCCTCTTCTAAAGTCATTTGTAAAATCTTCATTACCTAAGCATTTTCAAATACCATCATTGCCTCACTTTAATGGAACTGGAGATCCATTTATACACCTTCAATCTTTTTATAAGGCTTTGCCATCTCATGCAATTCCTTTGATTCTACTATAATTATTCCAGCAGACATTAGTGGGGAAATCATAGAATTGGTTCTTTCATCTACTCTATGTTGTATCCCTACACACATATGATGACTTAGAGAAGGCATTTCTTATATATTACATAGAAAATATTGGTCCTCATCTTACATATGAGAAAATTACCACATTGCATCAGAATACTTCAGATTCAGTTAGTGATTATATATTATGATTCAAGATGAATGTGTTAAAATTGATTTATAAACTAGTAGATTTAGAGATTCAACATATCCTTATTAATGGGATTTTTCAACCTCTCCTTGAGCATTTATTATATTAGACAAAGTCCTCTTTTAAGTACTTATGCTATATAGTTATAGACTTAGAAAATAAATTGGGATTGATTAAGATAGATTCAATTAATTGCATTACTCTAGATTTCATAGTAGTACCTCCATCTACAACTCATAGAACATATCATCCACCATGTCCAAAAAAATATAGGAGACCTCAACTAGAAAAGCAACCAATTAAGAATAGAGAGCCAGTTTCCAAAACACAACTTATAATATGTACTACAGAGAACAACAATAAGGCACCATTATGGTTTGATTCAGAGTGGGATAGCCCATGTGCCATATTATCAGAACCACTAGATAGGAGTTTAATCACATTATCTTATACGCATTGATGATATCCACATCTCTTATATAAACAACCACATTGGCCCTTTTGTAACTATCGTCATATCCATGGACATAGAGATAATGATTGTTATGGACATAGAGATTGCATCAATAGATATGTTGATAATGGCATCATATCATTCACATAGGGGTAATTGAGATGTCCTCCATAATATAACCATAGACCTCATTCATCCATGATAGATTCATCCCAAGACATTTGTTCATAGGAATCATCGGTCACTCATCATGAGAATAATGCAGGATCTAGGATAGAGCTCATAGGAGATCTCCTATTCCACCTATTTAGAAGGTTTGGAAACTAGTATAGTGAGAGTGGCCTACATATAAAATTTTAATCAAAGGAATACATAGTGTAGTTCCATATACATATCCAACATAGTCAAAGATATTGTAATAAGGTACCATTACAGAGATATATTCACTGCAACTAAGTTTTCTATTAGATGGTGGAGCATGATAGTATTTTAATGCCCACTTCTCGACAGGTGGGGTGTGGGGGGAAATGTCCCCATGGTATGGTCACCATGGGGGTATAGGGGGATGGTGACCTATTTTGGATGCCCCCTATTGAGGTTTCAGGGGCAGTGCTCCTAAAGCAATTTTTTTTGAAAAATACATTATAAAATATTATAATTTCATAGTTAATATGGATCAGTTAATATTAAATTTTAAATATAATGGTATAAATTAAGTTGGCACATTTTTACCCTAATTTTTAACCCTACTTTGATATGAGGGCATTGTAATCAGGTAGTAAAAGTTATATAGTGAAGAGGGTATTACAGTGAATATATTACAGGTTTTCCCCTTCATTTGTTGGACTGAATAATAAGAATGATTGGTAGTTTATGTGTGGATGTAGCTCATATTAGGTGAACCATGTAAAATCTATGTATCTATTCTATTGTGTTTTTTAAATTTTAATTATATCTTTATTTCATTATTATTTCTCTACATTCTATATTCTTAATAGTTTTATAGGTCCTATCTCATGTAGCAACCTGGTATGGTTAAGATTATATGAACCCACATAAGAGATTATTACTCCAGAAAGATATTCACTACAACCAAGATTTATAAAACCCATTTTATGTAGCAACCCATTATGATTGAGATTAAATGAGCCATCATCATACATTTTAGCTCCATCTCGATCTATCACTCAGTCATATATATGATAGTAGAGATCATAGTATACTATTTCATGTAGCAATCTAATATGATTATGGATAGATGAGCCTTTTTCATAGCACACAACTTCATTTTCACATCCAATAAGGTTACATTTGGTAGATTCTCCATGTATAATTATAATTAGTGCATAATAGACAATATCAAATACAATGTATGTTCCTACATAGTATGAGCAATATGGGTACTTTTTTAGTTGTCCATTAGGGTTTAGATAGATATATGACACATATTCATACCAATATCAGTTCATATCTTCATGTAGTGGGAAATTATGGAACCAAAGGGCCAGCCTTTGTATTCTTGAGCCACTTACCTAGAGGGATTAGACATATAGTCTAAACATTAATTATCACATGCATGATTACATATATTCACTTAGTGGTCAATGATGGAGCCAAAGATCTAGCCTTTGCATTATTAAGCCACTCTTGAGGAACTGAGCAAAAAATGTTGTCTTACATCCCCTTCTACTAATAATTAACATTCTTAGTTCTGAATAGCCATCCCTATCTAAACCAAATTATCTAAATCCAAAACTTACCAATATCACATTTTGCCAATCTTAAACCAACTCACTTTATCAAATAAATTTCCAAATTACAAAACCAACAAATTTTTACTCACATATGATTATAAATCAAACCTACCATCACACTTAACAACATATCATGAATAATGAAAATCACATCACAAACAATAATTTTCCAAAACATACACAACCTTAAAATCAATACCAAGCCTACCATTTATAAATCAACCATTGTCAATGTGTATAACAATATATTTCAAATCCCATAACATGGTATGCATAAGTCTATATATATATAATAATTTTTTAAACCATATACATCATATAAAAATACAATAAATCATGAATGGACATCATGACCTCACTCTCAATCTCACTCTTATCACCAATACTGGTCCCATAATCCACTCTACCACTCGATGGCCTTGCACCTCCTCAAGCTCTTGAATGCCTCTTACAAAAACTCTCTCACTCTAGTAGCTGACCATGTTCCTCATGCAAGTATTTATAATGCCTCTAAATCTTTGTGTACTCATCCATAATCCTCATACTCACCAATCCAAAATTAGGTGGGGGCATCCTATCTCTATCTAACTTAGCTCTTAGCTCATCTCTATCTCCTACTTCTCTAACATATGAAACTATCACTATATCAACTCTATCAAAAAAATGAGAATAAAAACCAATTATCACTATTGATGACTCTATCAAAGCCTCATCCATCGCATCATCAAAAACATGACATGTGAGCTCTTAGAGTGTCAACTCAATGATGATCTCCTGAAACCCATCCTCTCTACTTCTTGCCCTAGCTTTTGCTTCATCTTGCACATAAAGTACAAAACTACATTAGATATATACCTTCAAATCAAACTAAATCAAAAACTTGTACACAATTCAAATTAATTACTACTTACCACCCTTCATCTAGATCAACAAAGGATCATCATACTTAGGAGCATCCCCTCCATGAACAAGATACAATGGAGCCAACTGATACCTATCCCACCATGTGGTATATGCCTATGTACATCCAACATCATCTACATCAAAAATATCTATAGCTACATCCCACACATCCAAAGGTAATGGTGCTAACTCAGCCTCAGTGGGCCTCACACGAGCACCTGCCCTCACTAGTGCCCATGCACTCCTCATCCATACCCATGCTACTAGGGACACATCTTGTGGTACCGTAAACTATCTAGTCATGTGATCATACTAAAATTTTATGTACACTCTAACCTAGTGCTCATGTAACCAATAACTGACCCTCATATACCATAACTACACTCCATCCTTATCCCACCTAATAAATCCTCTATAAGGCCTCCATATGATATCACGAGCCACCAATCTATCTAAAAATTGTGTATATTTATCTATCCCAGGAGACCATATAGTCAATTTACTCATCCATCACTCCCTAAATGGTTGTGGATGTTCCCACTATAGCCTAGGTAATCCAATTGGTCACACAACTACAATGTGATTATAAGCCCAACAGTGCAATAAAGTAATTGTACTCACACCACCACTGAATGCCTCTTGTGTAAACCTATAAATATCCCTATATAGGTGGGAAATTATAGTCCTACCCCATGAGAACATAGTGCCTTATGCCTCCACAATATAAATGATCCTATGCATCATATATGCAATTGACACCCCACTCTCATCCTTAATAACAAAAAAGGCCAATAACATGGTCAACCACTTCCATAGATGCAAAAAACTAGACTATACTATAACTGATACCAACACATCACTATCACTACCTCTTTGATGTATTCTTGAGGGCACACTAGAAAAATATAAGGACACATGATCAATATCATCAACAACCATGCCATCCTACAATGTCACCTACCTTCCACTAATTGATAAATGTAAATTATGATACACATTCTCGAGAGTCATAATAATCTCCCCTTTAAGAAGCCAAAAAGTACATGTATTTGCATTCCACCTCTCACACAAGGTAGTAATTAGATACCTATCCCACTACATAGTGCTTAGGTCACACAGATGACCTAGACCTACCCTATCCATCATAGCTTTATCATCAATAGGCAATGGAAATAACCTCAATGTCTCCATCACCTGACCTCTAGGGAATTCTCTCATTTGTACCTCACCTTGAAAACATCAAAAAACATGTATATTAGTCTATAGTGCCAAATCACTAGCCAATAAAAAATAAAAATTAGAAAAAGTAGTAGCTTATAAAATCCAACCTCCAAGACAATAGCATTGGGTACAAGACATCAATGCTGGAGAGGAGTGTTACAACCTAGACATCAGCACTAAAACCTATAAATCAACACTAGAGGAAGGATGGGAGCACTGGAGCTAGTCAAAAGTTTCCTAGGACTCTTATAAAATCTAAAATACATCAAAAATAGGTTTTTAATAGATAAAAATCATGCATTTTGATTACTTACTAGGCTAACATCACTATCAGCCTCAATTTGGGTTACCAACTACTTAAACTGGGTCATAACAGGTGCTCATCTCCTTGACATATCTCTCACTCTAGAGATCCAAATCTCAAACTAGTCAACATGCAAATGAATCAAGAATCAATCCAATTTTCCTATATCAAACAACTTTTTATCCAAAAAAAATACCATTTTACCCATAACTCCATTTTGCAAATCATTTTCTTTTATAGAATCATGACAATGATACCTTCAACATCATGCCAATTTAGATTTCTTATTACTTCATTTTTATACTATGGTATGCACATATCCATATTTATATTACACCCAAACACATGCCTTGATCATCACCAATCAAAACTTATTCCAATTTTAATAACTCAGTCTAATCAATCAAATAATTTATCAATCAATTCAAACTATGCCAACCTTGTTTCTATTAATCCACCACTAGTCATCACTTTTGGCTCAACTTCCTCTATCATAAATTTCATCTCTCTCGCCAACAGGGTGCATCATTCCAAATTTTATTATTCCTACACTTACCCAACATACCCATCCACTCTCATAAGTGGATACGCCATGGATCTTACACCTCCAATAATCATATTATCAAATTTAGTTCAAATCAATCAAAATATACAATGATTTATATCACATGGGTCACTCAACATCATTTAGGATATTCAAATGGAAACACCTGCAATTTATAGATACACAAAACATTCAGATATAGTAGTTCAGATCATATGGATACATAGTGTTTTTAGCTTACAAATGCATAGACTATTTAGATATAGTGGTTCAGATCATATGGATCTATAGTGACTTTGATACAAACTTAGACTTATATACTAGATTTGGGGGAATTTACATTACTTCACATCTCACACATACAACTTCATACAACATGACACAGTTACATGACTAGATAGTAGATTATAAGTATAGTGTATAGCATAGTGTTTAAATCTATAATTTTGTACATGGGGCTTGCACAATAGGTCATATCACATTTGGCTATATAGATTACCAGATTATATATATGCATCACTCACATACTAAATTTGGGGCATGTCATAGATGTTCATGTTCTTCATCATCCAAGATTATATAGATATAATGACAAGACATGCCATTATCTTCTTACACATTGACCCAAATTTTAGAATACACCTAGCTGTACCCAAGTTGTCACTATGTTAGACTATAAACCATCTACAATGGTTGGTCCATTATATTATCCAAACCTAGACTACATGAGTTTGTGTGGGATAAGGGATAGATATTAGTTTTGGGCCTCAAAACATTTCTCAGTTTCAGTTCAGATATCTAAAGTGGGGGCATGATATATTTTTTATTTTCATAACATATAGATTCTATACACACATTGTATATTACATGAGTTTATGTGGGACAGAGGGCAGACATTAGTTTTGGGCCTCTGAGCATTTCTCATTTTAGTCAAATTCAACATAGGGCATAACCATTGCCCTCCTTCTCCATGTTACACATATTCCACTTCAAAATTTAGTACAAGGGGCATCCATTTCAAGGATTCCTTCTTTATTCAGGCACAATCTAACTCTCCATCCACTTCCCTAGCCAGAAAGTGAGTTGGACCCTTTGTAGCACATTCATCTCCATATAGGTAGGTTTAGGTATGCACTTTATTTTCTTTTTTTTAATCTAGTACTTCATTTCATTGCATCACTATAATAAAGGGGGGGGGCAAATTTATACACCCTAAATTGGTCAAACAACCACACATATCATGTCTTTTCATAGTCCTTTCATAGGAGACTCCAACTAGAGAATATGAGCCTTATTCACATTTAGCCATGTCTTTCATTTTACTCATCTTGGTCTTGTTTCATGTTTGAATCACATTTTTTAATATTCCCATTCATCTTGAACCTTTCAAATATTCATTCCACCTCAACTAGGTCAGATTTCTTATGCTAATTCTATCCCCTTAGGTCCTGAGCCTATAGGATAGGAACACTGGGATTGGACTACAGTGTTAGACCCTAGGGTGTCCATTCCTAACTCTCATATCTAATGTCATTTTGAGTCCCAATAGTCAATTTCCATAGCTTAATGATTTCAAACCCCTTTCTTAAATTTATCCTTAAGTTTTCCAATGTCAGCAAAATGCAGATAAATCTCTCAAATTTGAAATAAAGAGTCTCATATATAAAGGACTACACAAGGCATTTTATATATAGCACTTACTACTTTGGCATAGTACATAATAAAAATTAGCCAATACTATAGCTCAACATTTTGCATCACACATAGAATTTGCATGATTGATCAAGGAAGGACCTAATCAAAATTTCATTCTTGTATCTACCGTGAACATTGATTATGCATGTTTCCTAAGGGAGAACTACGTTTGATCTTAGACCCTAGCATTGAGGGTTAATGTAGGTAGTGATCAAGATAGTAGGGGTTCTATATCATGCAATTATACTTCCTCTAACCCAATTTTTCCCCTTATGCTTTTGATTTATTTGTTGTTTTATGTGTGTAGATAAACCTAAGGTTTCAAGATTGAAACAGATCTACAGTGAGCTCTATCGACATTCAGCCCCCAAAATTTCATATACAGTCTCACATAGAGATAGTAGACAAAACACAAAAAAAAATATATCTCTAGGATAATAATTGTATAAAATGACTATAATACCAAACCCTAGGGTGTATTATTTTGGTGCTCCTATCTTTTCATATAAAAAAAGATAGATCCATAGTCCTGACATCTTCCCTATCCTGCACCATAGTTTTTAGCTCCTAAATCATTCGTTAAAACCTATTTTGATCGATAAATCTACTTCTTTCCCTATACAATTGATTTTATTAAATTGATGTAAATCTATATTTTTCTATATTTTTTCCCTTACTTCAGACCCTTTATTACTTAGGAACTAAACACTATTTTTTCAAAAATAATAAAACTCTTGTTGTTGGTATTTTGAATTGTTTAGTCCACCGAAAATGCATGCAAATATATACTTATCTAACACTACATTGGGAAAGGAATCTTATCTAATTAGAATAATCCTTGCCTGTGATAAGGATGAACTTGAAGATGCCCTTCAATTTCAATTGGAAGTATTGAATGGAGAAGAGGGAATTCTCCATTGATCTATACCTAATTTAAATAAATTTACACCCAATAAAATGGAATTGACAAAAAATAAAATTTCTCCTTCTTGTGAAACATTTGGGTTTCATTTGAATAGCTATGACAAGATTCAAATATCCAGGTTTATAGATAGAGATAATTTGGTCATTAAAATACAAAATATGTTGAAATAAAAACATGAACAAGGGACAAAAACTTCTTATACTTGCCATCATGAAAACATGTATTTAAGATACCCTATAATCATGATAGAAAAAACAATGAAGAAAATAAGAAAAGCAAGGGAAACATATTTGTATGTAGATTTGAAAGAGGCCATACAAGTACTCAAACCAATGGAGAAAAATAAGATCAAATAAAATTTTGGAACATTTTTGTTCACAGAAACTTTTGATCAGACACACATGAATTCTCTACATGGTATATTTACTCTAGAAATTACACCTTGAACATTCATGTAGACCTCAATGAATTAGGAATGCTAATATCAAAATAATAAATCTAAATGAAAGAGGGGTGAATGATATAGTTCACTCATTTATAAAACATAATGAGATTTTAATTAAGGATTATTTGTTAATTTCTTTTGATCCAAACAACCCTCAATGTATTATTGAATCAACGGAAGTCCTAGAAGATATAATGGAGTAAACAATTGTAAGGTTCAAAATTGTAGATGGCCAATACACAATTATATAACAAAAAATAATTATTTTTGAGGAGGAACACAATTCTTTATCATTGGGAAATAATTTTTCTATTAAAAGGGCAAGATTTCTAAAAACTTGTACTCTATTCCATATTTACACAAAATATGTAGCCAATATAATGAAGCCAATGAAACAATTTATAAGGCTTAGTTTGTAAAAAGAGTTTGATTTGTACATGTCCTTATCAAACTAAGAGGTTAGAAGAATTTTAAAACAAGGAAAAACAAGATGGAAGAAATACATAAACAAGATAGACATTTTTTCACATAGATGAATTGTTCAGCACAACTACAGGAGATAAAATATGTTCTTTTCATGAAATAACCCATATTGGATTATTTTGATAAATAAGATTTAAATCTGATTGGTACAACAGTACTTAAAAATATTCAAGGGCTTTCATATAAATGAAAATTAGAACTAGTAGATTTATTAGAAATAGTGTCTATTTCCTTCTTCAAAACCCCTAGGTACAACACCATGGATACTTGGTGCAAAAAGGTGAAGTCAGAAATTAACATACTATAAAAAATTATATATTATTTTAGTAACCATGATACGATAATTCCACTAGACAAAATAGTCACACATGAAGAGTTAATAGAGCATTATACAATTTTTACAAAAATATTTGATGATTTGTATGTCCTGAATGAAGGTATTTCAAAAAATAAAAAAGACTGAGAAACATTATATCAAGATTCATTAAGTATATTGAAAAATTATCTACATAATAATGGTGGTTAGCTTCTTGGGATAGATACAAAAATATTCAACTACCATTATGGGCCCCCATGTCTTTGGCCATCCATTTTATAATAATTTATTGAAATGTTCATTCTTGGTATGAACACTAATTTGATAATTATTGATCTTTTGAATCTCATTAAAAATTTTAAGGAAGAACATCTTCAGCTATTTCTTTAGGCATTGATTGATAAAATTATTATTGGGGTCTTCAATGTATTCATCATCCATAAAATATAACATTGGTTTTGCACTCATACCTCTCTCAAGAATCTATGAGTTGGTGATTTCCATTCCATGAAAGATACATGTGTCATACTATGGGGTCCAGATAGTAATGGATTTGATTGGACACATATTATAGGTATCAATTTTTTTTAAGATCTCACTCATTTTTAGCTGAAATATTTCAACCTCAATTCATAATAAATTATATTAGAGGAAGGTTTTGACATCTACGAAGATGTACTGACACTTGAAATGATTGATTCAAAAAAAATAGAATGGGCATTCAAAAATGAACTAGATAACATATATTGGGAGAAACTTATCTCCATTTTTAATGTTTCAAATGCATGTGAAATTTTATGGGTATATACAAGAGATATATTGGTGTGTGCTTGTATAAAATTACAAATAAATTTATCTTGCATTAAAAAAATTGAAGAACAACCATTTTCTAATGTTCAATTTCAAAATTCTTTGACAAATTCAGAGTAACCAAAACAATAACAACCACTTCGATCAGTACTAGGTGCATAACATTTTTAATTTATTTTATAATCATGTTTCATTTTGAAAATTTAACATCTTAACAATCTTACGGTGTGTATCATTAATGACATTGAATGAAAGTGAAGATACAATAATAATGGAAGATCATATCAAAAAACATGACACATTACAAGATAAAGAAGGTAATATAAGATCATGCATATTTTTTTAATTATCTAATTTTTTATTTATCAATGATTCACAATAATAGAATGATATTTCTTCATATGTTTATGTTTCAATTAAAATAGTTCACAATGCAGCTCTAGAACTTTGTGTCTCCAACACAACAACCCATGACACAACTCTATAGGTTGGTGCCTCTATAAAAACAACATAAGGTAAAAATCTATAACAAGATACATTTTTAAAATACAAAAATCAAATCAATTGATGACAAGAATTTTTAGTTACTATATTATATAATACCTTTTAGGGAATAAAGAACCAAAGTTTTAATGAAAGAGTGCACCATAAAAACTACAAAAAGGTAAAAAAAAGGTGAAAACCTCTTTCAATAAATTTGTAATTATACAATTTCATACAAGTCTAGAATATATTATTTATCTTTATTTATTTAAACACATTACAATTGAATTTTTCTAAATGGATAGAAGATTGTAAAAGATAATAAAATATAGACTTACATCATCTTTAGATTTGGAAGTGTGGGTTCATTTTATTATTATGTAGAATTGAATGTGGCTGTATTTACCCATTAAAATGTTGTTTACATGTTTCATTTACCCATTACAATGTAGTTTACATGTTTAATTTATTGAGTTTAAAATAACACAAAATGTGTTATACGATGTCTTTAATAAAATAAATGTTGATGTAAAGTATCCATGTGTTATTTATCAATAAAAAACAATAAATTATATTGTGCTAGAAACAATTATATTACTACTAATTTAAATAGTTTTTAATTTGATGTGTCTTATTGGAAGTATATGAAGGGGGTTCAACTATTAAGGTGTATATTCATTTGAATTTAGTGATAATGAACTATTGCTAAGAAGAGTAAATCCTATTTTGTTTATTGTGATGGGTTGTATAAACATATAAACATGTATTGGTATGCATAAAAACAATTGATACTTTCATTACTATAAGAATAGAGATGTTGGTTGATCAATATTAAATTTCTCTCAACATCTATGAGAAATGAGTTATGGAAAAATGGGACTATTTTAGAATTTGACAAAGTCATGGTCAAGTTATTAGGATTCAATATAAACATTTATATGTTGGTGACATAAGCTAAACTGCATACATATGCAAGTTATGTCCTAGTTTTTTGTCATCATTTACTTCACTTTATTTTCTTTTATTTTTTTGAGATCCTTCTAACTACAAAAGATATATCTTTGGACAACTATAATTTAATGCATTAATAGCTATTAGGAGCTCTTCCCATATCCTTCACCGAATTATATTTGCATCTAGACTCTTCTAATGGATGTTATACATACATGTATCTACAATGTTATCTGCATGACTAGGAGAATTCCAACTAAAGTTGGTAGGCTATGAGAGAAGTATACCATCAATGGTAGCCATTCATAGCACAACTCTGACAAGAATGAGTGAGTGAGTATTTATGAAGGATATGTATTTGGCATGGGCCTTAGAATGGACATGGAAGTTATGTTTTCTAATTGAGCATGGCAGCTCATCACTATTCATCTAAAATGTGTTTAATGAATGTTGACTATAATTCCTAAATGAGTTTAATAATATGAATGATACAATAAGTTGTCAATTCTTGTCTTTATTTTTTAATATGTGTTTGAATGGATCTCTTTGTGTTTCAATAATAAGTGGTTTGATAGTTCTATATGTATGTTTACATTCTACTATCACTGGTTATTTTCCCAACTATTTTAATACTACAAGTGGTTCTATCATTTGGCATTGTAAATGGTTACCACTCTGAGTGGTCTGTCAGTTCCTACATTATATTCATATGTATGTTACAAAACTAGTAATAAAAATGGTACATCCATGTATAATGAGAATAGTTACATTAATCATGAGCATGTATTTATTTTTATATGTGTTTATATGAATCTTTATAAGTTTTAAGGAAATGTAAAAAAATTGAATCAAATGAAATGCATTATGTTTTTATGTTACAATAAGAATGTAAATTAAAAGTGCATCAACGACCAATATAGTAACATGTAAAACATTTTATTAAAAAAATACTATGTTATATTTCTTATAATATAATATTGTTAATAAATTATTCATTTATTTTTTAACAAATTTTAGACATTTTAGAGAAGGAGCTAAAATTGGCTTCTAAAAACTATTGATTTTGGGGTTGCATGACTTATTATTTATTGTGCACAAAACAAAAGATATGTAGATTCATGATATAAGGAACAAATAAGATTATAAAATAGAAAATATTTCATATCGCATTCAAGATCATTCCAAAGAATTTTTGAAGGTGACACTATAGTCTTCTTCTCATGTTGGCATTTGATCAATGATAGAGGACAATCATTTGAGGATACTCATTCAAGCCATGGGTTACACAAGTTCAAATTTCATGTTTGTTTGGGGGAAAATATATTATAATATATTCAATATAAAAATAAAGAAATTGGATGAAGTTATTTTTAAAGGGACCTTTGGAGATGATTTTTTAATTGTCAACACATTATTCATTGATTGTAATTCCAAAAATTGTGTTACAAATCATAAATTGAAAATGAGTTATGTTATGTCAAGTAGATATTAGTAGAAACGGAAGTCAAAAATATGAAAAGGATTGGATAATAAAAATGATGTCTATCATCACATTCTTAGGAGAAAGTAAAAAAGCCATGCCTATAGTTGTGAACCATTGTTTAAAAAGCTACAACTTTTCCCTATTATGATTCTTTCAAGTGTATTTATTGATTATAAATTATAATTATAGTAATAAACATTATCATCAATTTCATACAAATAAATTCTAAATTATCTCAAATATAGTTCAATTAATTTTAAATCAATCAATTCTAATTTAGAATTAATTTGATCTAGTTAAGTGCAAGTGGATACTCCATCAATTTATCTTTAAATTGACCAAATTGATCCATTAGTCTATTGACACTTGTTCATGAAGATCTTCTCAATGAATAAAAAATAATTATCAATATTTTTTATTATGTAGATGAACTAGATTGCTTAATATGTTTTCATACATAATTTGGCCAGTAAAATAGTGCCATGTGTCCCAATAATGGAAGGTACTTCAAAGGATCAATGATCGATATGAACACCTAGAAGGGTGCCATGAGTTTGAAACAGTCCAAACTATTCAAAATGATCTACTCCCAAATGGTTTGAAATAATTCAATTTATTTGGAATATAAAAAACATATTTATGGATAAAATATTCTCTACGTCACTTTAGTCAGTATAATTTTAAATTTTTTAAAATATCCCAATTTAGTCAAAATGATCTATGCTCAAATGGTTTGAAAAAGTCTAATTTATTTAGAATAAACAAAATTTATTTTTGAAGAAAATCTTCTTCACTCCATTTTATAGTTATAAGTCTAAATTATTCAAAATATCCTTACTTATTCAAAATGATCTATGCCCAAATGCTTTGAAATAGTCCAATTTATTTCGAATATAACAAATTTATTTTTGGAGAAAATTGTCTTCACTCCACTTTAGTGGGTATAAGTCCATATTATTTAAAATATCCCAATTTATTCAAAATTATCTATGCTAAAATGGTTTGAAACACTCCAATTTATTTATAATATAGGAAATTTATTTTTTGGATAAAATGTTATCCACTCCGCTTTAGTGGGTATAAGTCTAAATTATTCAAAATAGTCTAATTTATTCAAAATGATCTATGCTAAAATAGTTTGAAACACTCCAATTTATTTGTAATATAGGAAATTTATTTTTTGGAGAAAATTTTATCCACTCCACTTTAGTTGGTATAAGTCCAAATTATTCAAAATAGTCTTATTCATTCAAACTGATCTATGCCCAAAAAGTTTGAAACAGTCCAATTTATTTGAAATATAAGAAAATTATTTTTGGAGAAAATTTTCTCCACTCCATTTTAGTAGGTATAAATCCAAATTATTCAAAATTGTCCTTTGACCAGATGTGGAAAGTTTTGTTCAATTTGACTCATGTTTAAATGGTTTCCTTGGTGATTAATTATCCCACCTTGATATCTTCATATATGAAAATTTGTAGATTCATAGTATATTTTATCACTATATTTATGAAATAATAAATAATAAATGGTTTTTAATCATAATAATTTAAATTTATTACTTTCATTTGTTCACCAATGTGTGAAGTCTCCAAGAGAGGTGGAAATATAGTTGGAGAAGCTCTATAATGAGCATTAAATACAACCAAAGATAGGGTGGCAAGTCCATCTCAAAGAAAGTAGTTCATACATTATTGATGACTATCTAGAGACCATATTTTTATTTAAGGTAAAAGTGGGTTTTGAAGGGGCCTTACCCATACAAAATAAATTTAGGCAAGGTCAAAAACCTTATAGACATATATGACTAAAGAAGAAGGAACATGGAACATAAAGGAACAAAATACAACCCATACAAAACTAAAAAGTAGCACCAAAATAGTAATGAAATAAAAGAGAAGTGATGAAATAGAAATTTAATGAGATGTATTCCAATCCTCATAATCCTTGGTCCATCCTTTAGTGATGTTCTCAAACTTTGTTTCCCATGAGCAACTCAGGTTCCGATCATCATCCTTAATATTTAAGCTTTTGAGCTTCTTGTTGGGTCTGTTATCATCATTGTTGATGTGTTTAGAGTTGAATAACATTGAAATTCCCTCCATACGATGCATTGTATTATTTATGGTCATCATGTTATAGCTTAAAATAAGATTGATATTGTTTTTATTTTCCTGGTTATCCTTTTCAAGCCTGTTAACTCTTTCAATTAGAATCTCAATTTCGGATGTCATATCCATTTACTTTTCCTTGGTACAATAGAGCCCATCATTCTTATTGATTTTTTCAACCTCCAATTTGAGATGAGAATGATCCTTTATAAATCAACAAAGGAAAGATTTATGCAAGTTTACCTCATCACCAATTTGATTCATTTTCTCTTGGTTTTTAAAATAATTCATGAGGGTGTCTAAATCCTATTGAGGATTATTGTTTGAGGGTTTCATACACCTTGTAATGTACCTTATGTTATGCTCCATAACTTCATCCTTGTTATTTTGCTTTGAAATATCCATTTGATGATTAACATTGGCATCCAAATCCTCCATTTTGTCCTTCTCCTTTTTATTGATGTCTCTCTCATTGTTCTCCTTCTTGTTCTTGGAGTCTTTATACTCCCTATTACAAACAAAGATCCTAAAAGGATTCTCCCCAACATCACCCTTTTTAATCTTGAGATTAATTATCAAGGTCCTATTTGAATTATGACTGGGAGTAGGCTGATCGAGGATATTGAAACTAGTGAGATGCAATAGAATAGGATTTATGGCATCAAAAAACTAGAAAATAAGGAAAATAATTGCTTGGTGTAGAGGCTCCCCTCTCTTACCCTTTTTGACCTCCAAAACATTTTTTTATAGATAATGAAAGATATAAAATGGAAAACTAATAGGAATATTATGATGAAGGTAGTTTAAAAAAGGAAAGTGAGAGTAATACACTACCTTGAATTGGCCATCGAGTGTGGTATACCTCATTACTTACTCCGCCACTTCATTGTAAGGAACTAGAAAGAGTTATCTCCTGAAACCCCCTTGAAATTGGATGAGGCATTCCTCCCTAATAAGAAACTTTGCCTTATCTTCCTCAAAATCCTTGAAAATATTGGTGAATTTGGTATCTTCAATATTGAGATTAGTGATCTGTCAAATGAGCCTATCATTGATCTCGATTGAAACATTGTTTATATAAACTACTTTGTTATTCCAAATTTTAGCAAACTGCTTGGAGAGATGTTTATCTACATCATAAATTGAGTCAATAAATGTAGTTATGCCTCAATTATGTATAATCTCCCATAGCCCTATATTTTTTTTGATATTATCTATAGATATGGGCTTGATCTTATTAAGCCCTTCTCCCATCTTGTAAGTATCTATGTAAGATGTACCAAAGTAGATGATGAAATGATAAGCCTTCACTCTTTTCCATTGGTATATGACAATATAATTAGAATTTGATTTGGAGTTCATCATAAGTGGTGTGAAAAGATAATGATGATAGCACACCATGTCATTATACTTGTCATCATATCCACTTAGATGATACTTAAGCAACCCCTTGTATATTACCATCTGAACTAGAAGGACTAGTTCTCAATTTTTATTTATTGATGAAATAATTAATGTGATCTAGTAACTCCTCCATTTTTTTAAAAATATTAAATTAAGTTGACATTACTCCTCTATTGGTAAAGGAGTCTGTAAGCTTATTTCCTTCACATTTCATATTCTAAAATAAAATATTTCAAAATTTATAGCTTGGCTAAGAAATTTCATCAATGATGTTTGAGATTGTCCAACTCACATAGTTTTTTTTATTTATGCAATTGATAATATTTAGGGAATTTCCCTCCACTATGAAATTTTTAAAACAAAGATCCATTTCCAATTGAATTCCCCAAACAGATGATAGGGATTCATAAAAATGGTTAGTTTTTAATCCCATACTCCCTTCAAATATAGAAATGAAACATCCATGACCATCACAAATCATGCCTTCTCCACATGAGAGCCCTAAATTTCCTTTGGAGGCTCTATCAAAATTTAATTTGACCCAACCTAGACATGGGAATATCCATTTTACACTATTTCTCAAGATTATTTTGGGGTTAATCAAGGGCTTATTTTCCAAGGAAAGATCCCATTCCTTTGCAATAGGTTCTTCAGATGGAGTAAATGACTATTTATTCCCCCATCTAATTCTCTTGAAATTCTTTGATATCAAAGATATGATATTATTGGCCACTTTATGAAAAGGGCATTTATTATTCTTGACTATTATGTCATTATGCTCCTTCCACATTCCCCATAGGATATGGGGAAAGGTTAAGTACCAAATGGATTTGATTTCTTGGTTCAAAAAGGGTGCCCTCCAATCAAACCAATCGTTAAAAATGGAATTAGGATTAACCCACTGAATATGAATTTTTTGAAATAAAAAACCACATATTTGGAAATTAAAACTACATTCAAATAAAATGTGCAAAGTGGACTCAAAGTCATTTTCACATAGGACATATCTGTTAACCACATGTAGTCCCCTTTTATTTAGATTGTCCATTTTTAGTATTTCATTATGCAAGAAAAGCCATATAAAAATGTTAATTTTGGGCATGATATTTTTATCCCAAGTTTGGACTAGAGGATTGATGTCTGCATCCTGAGAAATGATTTTCTAAGTAACTTGATTTAACATGGTAATTACCATCCACCTTGTCATTCTAAACTAGTTCATATTCCATTTTAATATTATTTATATGAATGCATCTAAGAATAGCATTAAGGTCTAAGACCAAATAATTTGTGTGATCAATAGCATTTTCAATATTAATAGTTTCCTAGCTCCTTTTACCATTGATAATGTGAATGTAATCAACCACCCTTACACCATACAAAAGTCTTATAGGAGGAGCTATTTGGTGCCAAGGTTCTAGATTGTCTAAAGGATAGTCATAAAACAAAATATCATTCTATAATCTTATATTGAGTCCATTTCCCACCTTCCATTTGAAAACTCTGAATATGTTATTTCTATTTTTAGAAAATAAATTTCAGATTTGGGATCCATTGACAAAATGTTCATCAGAAAAAGAGAGTTGGGTTATCTATTTTCTAAGTATTTAGCACAAAAAATATTAGACCATTGGTTAGGTTCTTTTATAAATATCCAACATTATTTAATAACAAGAGCCTTATTCATATTGGAGAGGCTTCTAATACACAATCCTCCAAACTATTTAGGAATACACACCTTATCCCAAGCCACCAAAGGGAATTTAAACTTATCTTTTTCCCCCACCCATAATAAGCATTTTTTTATACTATTGATTTTTTCTTGGATAATATTGGGCATTTTATATATAGATAAGAGATAGACTAGAATACTTTGAAACACACTCTTAAGCATCATTAGTTTCCAAAATTGAGAAAGAATGGCACCTTTCCATCATGATAGCTTACTAAAAAGTGCTTAATGAGAGGATTCCATAAATATGTTATCATTCTACCCTTGAATAAAGGCATACCCAAATATATATTAGGGAAATTTTTTATTTGGTAGCCTAAAATATTAGCTATCTTGTTTGGTCTTGGGCTAGGAGTGTTAATAAAAAATAAATAACTTTTGGCTAAGTATACAATTTGTTTAGAAACAACAACATACATATTTAGAATTCTTTTCAATTCTCTAGCTTTGCTTACTGAGGCTATCCCTAGAATAATCATGTCATCAACAAATTATTGATAAAGGGTTGAGTAGGTGTATTCAACTAGCTTGAATCCTTTTAAGGAACCCTACCTAAGAGAAACTAATATATTCTTGCTGAGATATTCTTCCATAATCATGAATAATAATGTAGATAAGGGATATCCCAATCTAATGCCTCAAGCACCCCCAAAATAACCAGTCAAAAAACCATTGATAATAAGGGAGAACAGGTAGTGGAAATATAGTTGTGTATCATCAATCTAACATGTTTGTGAAATCTAAACTTTTCTAAAGTAATACCCAATAAAATCTAGTCCACCATATCATAATCCTTTGCCATATCAATCTTGAAGATCATAACTGAATTCTTGTTGTTTTCCATGGAATGACTATTTCATGAACAACCATTATTCAATCATGAATTTGTCTCCTAGAGACATAGCCCCCTTGATTAATAGAAATTAATTTCTTCATCAAAGGCTATAATCTTAAAGCTAGAATCTTTGTGAATATCTTGTATACAAAGTTGCACATGCTAATAGGATGAAATTATATAAGGTTCTAAGCTCTATTTTCTTGGGAATAAGGGCTATGAAAGTGTTTTTTAATTTTCTATGAATCTTACCAGAAGAGAAACATTCATTAACTAGTGCCCAAAAATCTTACTTGATGATTTTCCAGAAGTTTTTAAATAAATCCATGAGGAAACCATCTAGTCCTAGTGCTTTTTCTTTATTTAAAAATAAAACCACAACCTCTATCTCTTTCTCCATACCACTTTGCAATAATGTGTTTTTATCATCCTGGGTGATGCTAGAGGGAATGTGTTGCAGTAATTCATCTACCAAATTCCTATCTAAATAGGAATTAGTAGAAAAGAGGTCTTTGAAAAAAATCACTATTCTTATTTGATGATGAGAGGGTCAGTGTACTGGTCACCATATTTTTTAGTTAATTTATATATCCTATTGTGGATCCTATTCTTAAGGGTAGAAATGGATAAATCTAGTATTTTAATCACATTCCTTCAACCATATATCACAATATTTTTATCTCCAAAAAGACTCCTCTTGGGCCAGAATGGTGTAGTAGTCAGCCAAAGGAATGTTTTTATTATGGAGAGACTTCTTGGTCAATCTTATAGAGCTTAATGTTTCCTCATTGAGCTTTAGCTTTGATCTTATTTCTTCTTTTTAGCTAAAAATATTACCAAAAGTCTCCCTATTCCATACCTAGATACTTATTTTAACATTCTTCAATTTTTTAACAAGCCTAAACATAGAAGAACTAGATGAATCAAATTTACACCATTTTGCAATTTTAACAACCAATTATAGAAAGGAAAAACACATATGTCAAAATATAAAGGGAGAATTTTGAGTTTTGAATCTTTCCATAATATTGAGGACTAGAGGATTATGATCAAAACAAATCCTAGGAAGTGAGGAAATTCTTGGAGGACCATCCAATATAAGGATATGAAAAATCTATCAAGTCAAGTTTGAATTAGACCTCCTCCAATCCTTTTGTTAGACCAAATGAAGGGGGAGACTCTAATTTATACATCATATAAACCATTTATCATGATGAAGTTAACAAGATACTCTATGTTATTTGTGTAAGACTGAACTCATATTTTATTTTTGACATGTAATTGGGGGTATTGAAGTCCCCTAGAATCATTAATTGAGATTAGGACAAGTTTTTATAAAAAGGAAAAGGTTGCTCTAAAGTCTTTTACGTTCACACACATAATTTGGTGCATATATATTTGAGAGGATTCATGAAATATTTTGGTTCTTAGTACTAAATAAAATTTCTAAATGGTGAATATTTTATATCAAAATCTCACCTTGCACTTCATTTTTACTCCATAATTTAGCTATACTTTCAAATGCTCCCACTAAGCTAACACTAGCACCCTTAGCTTCTTTCCATAGTTTCTTTTTTGTTTCCTCCAACACATTATGCCTCATTTTAGTTTCTTGAATATCTAAAATAGAAGGCAAATTATTTCTTCTTAGGGCCATAAAACACAATGTTTGCTTATGTGATTTATCCGTCTCATGTTCCATGACATAATCTTCATAACTCTATTTTGTTCCATTGCCTAGTAGATTCTCTTGTGGATTCTTTTGCATGTTTGATATATAACGCTAATTGAGAACCCTCTATTATTTAATTTTATATTAGGATCTTCCATATTTATGCATTGGAAGCTCAACCTCTTTTATTTTTTAAACCCATATTCAGATGTCTTTTAGACCCCTTGAACGGAATTTCCTTTTCTATCAATGTCTCTTTCAACTTAAAGCTAGGAGGGTTGAATTGTAACACTAGATTTTGAATTTCATCCTTCTCTTCTAACTCAACACTTAAAATCACTGGATCTAGGGAGAGTGGGTATGAGGGGAAAGAGTTACAAGATTATTCTCATTCAGGCCCTCCAAACATTGAAAAACATTATTATTAATAGTAACAACTTTGAATTCATGAGGAAAATAGACTTTCTATAAAGATTTGATCTCCTAATCTAGATTTTTTTTAAATAATTAGATTTGAGTTATTTCACAAAGTTATCTAGGTATACTAAATTAATTTGTCACATCTACATCTATGTTGAATAGTATGAATGTTTCATTGCTTTCTATTTCAAGATTAACCACATCCTCTTTCTGAAGCCATAAATAATCTTCTAAGACATTTGTTGTAGAGGTACAAGGAACCTATGGGAGACCTATTGTACTTACTAAAGTAGACCTCTCTACCCTTTTAATAATGAGGTGTTAATCTATCAATAATTATTCTAAAATTTCTTTGATGTCCTTATTCTTTGAGGCATTACCTTTACTATCAGTGGGTAGCTATTATGTAGTATCTTTTCTCAACCAGTATTATTGATCCTTTATAAAAACAAAAGAGTTAGCTTTTTTAATGAAAGAGGGATAATTCCTTGTCATATGGCCTAATTTATCTCATCTTTAACATTTCATAATAGAATTTTCATACACTATTTATTGAATTTTTTCTCCACTAGAAGAGTTTAAAATAACAAAAGAAGGAATTTCCTGATCCACACATGCATTCACACATAATTTGGCATGTACCAACTGGGTTCTAGCTATAGTTGATGAAACAAAATCAATGATATATATTAAATTTTTAACTATGCTAATGAAAAAATATTCCTCCCAATATTCTAGTGGAAGCCCAAGAAGGCAGACCTAGATGGGCATCATATTTATGTTTTATTGTTCTAGATCAAACCTTGGTTTCCATTTTGTTAGGAAGGGACTAGATCTACCCATAAACCAAGGTCCATCAACCAAAATATTGGGATAATCCTCTTCATTTTTGTATTAGATTAGTAAAAAATCATTTCACATGGTATAAATTTCTAGGGAACCTTTAGAGTTTTAATGATTCTTAGCCCAAATTCTGAATTGGTCAATATTGGGGTGAGCTGCAAGATACTTGCTTACTAAAAAATGTATTAATTTGGAAGAAACCTTGGATTTAATAAAATACAGAAC
>JARHVA010007650.1:500000-567500 GCA_037957365.1 Torreya grandis | reverse complement strand
TATGCACGTTCATGTAGAAAATATTTATGTACTTTATAAAGTGGCCCCTCATGTGTCATCATATATTAATACTCAATATTTTATGTATAATACTAAAACCCTTATGAAAACTATTCCTAATATTTAATCTAAAGTTTTACAATCCAAACAAGGACATTTTAAATCAGGGCATTTCATTAATTCTCAAACACTATTACACAATAGATTATCTCTAGACATATTCACATTATTATAGTAAATATTTTTTCCCCCTAATCTTACACATTATTAAAGTAAAGGTGATCAATAAAGAAAATAATAGCCTTTCATGTAGCATGTTTAGACTATGCATCTAATGATTAGCTATTGACCAAGTATTTTAAATGGATTCTAAATTACTATGATTTGTGATGGTTAAAATCACCTCCATTTTTGATATTTTGTATTCATTTAATGTTTTAATTGATAATTTATTTTAACAAATTTATATTAGCATCAATGATAAGGTGTTTTACACTCAATTTTCAAAAAATAATCATTAACTTAATGAGCCAATTAGTGATTATGTGATTTTTGAAATAATATGCTTTCTAAAATGATAAAATTTATTGTTGATAATGAGTGTTTCAGTGAATTTTTGCTTATATTTCAAGATAGGAAGAAGAATAAACTAGATAGAGGTATGGTTGAAAAACTTGTTTGGTTAGCCACATATTGAATCAAATGATTGTATAAAACTTCTCTTTAACTTGGGAGGATGACCTGAAAATAAGATAAAACTAAAGAAAATGGTTGGTTAGATAGATAGATAGGTACATTTACTAGCGCTAGCTAGATCCTGGAAGGAAGAGCTTTCTCAAGGGCTATCAATCCACATATTTTAAATAATTAAGTTTAGAAGACAATAGATAAAGTACTTACATCAATAGTAAAAAATATATTAAAATTGAATACAAGAAATGTTTGATAAATAAAATTACTAATGTAACAATAATTAGGTTACTACTAATTCTAAATAAGTTGGGTGTGCTCCAAAAAATAGGTTTGGGGTCTATGAGCAGAAAGTTGAAAAAAAGTTGGATTTGGTTAGGGGTAGGTGGGTGAACATAGCTTGATATTATTTTCTACCATAATGGCCATTAGTGGTTGATGTGACTATTGATGGTTGAGGCAATCATTAGTGGTTAGATAGATCATCGACAGTCAGGGTGACCATCGATGGTTACTATGTATTGGGTTTGGGTGTTGAAAGGTCTTATTAAGAGGATCATAGAAGGTAATAATGAGAGATTGGTTTATGTTGGGTTGATTTTTAAATTGAAACCAAGTAATTGATAGATTGAAAAAAAAAATACTTAGCTTACCATAGGTTGGTGAGATGAATGGTTTAGGTGGTTGACTCATTGATAAAGTCTAGCATGATTCTGGTAGAGTAACGGTACATGATTTTTGACCAAGGGGTAGTGACAATTTGGCTCTCTATTATGATGGATAGATTTCTATAAGAAGTGACCTATAAAAAAAAATATTGATATAAAAGCTATTGAAGTCCAAGATCTCATTTTAGCTCATGCTCATCTCTTCTTATAGGAAAGAAGGAGAGGTGCAAGAATAAGTTAATAAGGGATCAAACTTACTATTTAATTTTAAATTTCACATGCATGGCATCACACATGAATTAAAATATCTAATTATAAAAAAATAAGATAGAGCTGAAGGGTTAGTTATGTTGGTTTAGATTATTGAACCTGATCATTGACAGTCTGGGTGACCATCGATAGTTAAGGTAACTATCAACAGTTGAGGCTCAAGGTAATATTGGGTTAAAAAGATGGGTTAAGTTATTAGGTCAATCTAACTAATATCGGGTTTGACTTGTTGTCAAGAGGTTAGGGTTGGGCCTAAGGGGGTCGTGAGATGGTCCAAGGGTATTGTGAAATTTGAAACCATGGTGTGAAAAATTCTAGTGTCTATATTTTTCCCCTTTTTATTGTGTAATTTGTATCAACAAATGACAAAATGAAAATGGATTATTGGTTGAAGGTTCGGTTTCCCTAAGCATAGGAGGAGGTGTTTTACCTCAAACTATAATTTGATGAGGTAAAATAGAATTAGGTTCAATTTTGATAAGCGAGTAAGTTGATGATAAAATGGGTGAATGATAGATTGGGAATTTAAGTGCAAACATGTACACAAAGTGTGACAAAAATGTGTTGGCTAAGATCATGCATTAACTAGGTTATCATAGTTGGTAAAAATAAAGGTCAGTGTTAGAAGGATAAGTGAAAAGTGGATCACATGATTGTATTTAAGCATGGCAGTTGAGAACACTCATAAATGTAAGTCTCCTATGTAAGGTCTATGTTTATGTGGGTATCCAAGGTAGGAATTTCTCCTAAGGAAAACATAAATTAGTCAAGTGAAGTCATGGGTATTTGAGGTATGAATTTCTCCTGATAAGACATAAGTGGGTCTAGTATGTTTAAGGTAGCATGAGTTAAAAAATCTATCAACATGACAATTATTATCATTATGGTCAAAAGGACCAAGAAAATGTCATCACAAAATACACACTAATTGGGTCAAAATAGACCAATGGAAAGGTGATGAAGTGGTTGTTGAGGTGGGTAGATAAGGTAGTCTCCATGGGTATGTGTTGGATGAGTTTTGTTAAAAAATTTGGGTAAAAATTCTTGTTGGTGGCAAGGGAAAACATTTCCCAAAATCCTGACCATCAAAAATTAGGGGGCCTAGGGTCAACCATTAGTGGTCACCCTAACCATCAATGGTCAGGTTTCAAACCCTAAAAGTTTAGAGGTTAAAATAAATAAGTGAGTCATTTTGACTTATTCTACTTTGGTGAATCATTGAACTTTGGTTGTTTTCTCATTTTGGGCAATGGTGCTGATGTTGATTGGTGAGTGGGAGAGTAGTGGAGTTACTAAGATATATTTATTAATTTGACTAGAGAGGATAGAGGGTGGGCAGAGATGTGGATGAAGATGGGTATAAGGTCCCTAGATTCTTCCTTGAAAATGGTCAAGGAATGAGGTATATGGTGTCTTCAATTGATATATTAATGTGGTTTGGTCATTTTTATTACACTTGAATTAGTTGTTTGATGGGTGAATTATTTTTTAGGTAGGGTAGATTAGGTTTGAACTAGGTATTAGGTATTGCTTGTATTTCATAAAATTTGCAAGTGGATTATCATATGGGAAGGGGTAGGGTATGTTAGGGTGGGTTAGAGAATGTGTGGAGGGAGAAATTGTTGAAATGTTGATGTTTGGTTGAGTTCTAAGTAGGTAGGGTTTGGGGAGTTTTCTATCAGTGGTCACATGTAATGACCATCAATGGTCATCTCGACCATCGACGGTTGATGACCATGGACAAAAACATCACCTAACCATTAGTGGTTAAGGCAAATGGTAAAAAAGGTCAAGTTTGAATTTTATTCATTTTGATATTTTTGAATGGTAGGTTAGCTTGCCAATACTAAGGATAGATAGGTAGTGGTTTTTTATTAGTTTATAGGAAAGGATTGATAAGATTTAGGATTGAAAATAAGATAGTGTACATTATTGTCTTAGGAGGCAAGCTGTAGGTATAGGTTGTAGGAGGTTAAGTTCACAATCAAAATAGTATAGTGAACTAAGCTATTTTCTATCAAACATTTGCAAGCACAAGAGTTTATTCAAATTCATGATTAGGTGTCATGCATCTTTGTAGAGATCCACCAGGGTATGATAAATATAAATTAGGATCATATGGAGGAGGTGGGCCTTAGAGTGATGAGGTATTATCAACACATACCATGTGATGCGGTGATGATCATGGCACTCATTGAGAGATAGGATCTATCCATGAACACCTTCCTACTACCCATTTGTGAGATGATGATCTTACCTAAGGATGTTCATAGGATCACTCAGTTACCCATATGAGGTGACCTATTTTAACACATAGAATGGGAGGAGGGAGATTGTTTCTTAGAGATGCTATATGGAGATGATCATGATCAAGTGACGTAGCACACTAGAGGCTTTAGCTACACTATGTTGTATCAAAAGGTGAGATATGATATGACGATGATGACCATGATGATGATGGTAGTCTCATGTTTCATTATTATTGACTCCATAAGTGAGAGGTTCCCATACTTGCTATTGGGGGTATTGGTTTGAGATGATATTAGGTTTTATAGTGTTTATTTGGGTGATTATGCTACTTTTGAAGATATATAGGGAGTTGTGGGGCTTCAAAGCTCACAAGAGGTATGGCATCAGTATACAGTTTATTCTACACTACTGGGCCTATGATCACATCTAAGTGTCAAGGATGATGGAGATATTGTGGATGAGGTATGCTTAGATAGATTTCGTAGTCTATTTTATGAGGTAGAGAGTTGACTTTATTGTTATAGGTGTAAGAGGAGGGGTTTATCATATTGATTATTTCATACATGTAATAGATGCCTTAGTCATCAATAATGTTATCTAGAGGCCCTATATTGATTTTTCAAAGTGGGATGGATATTAGAGACATACCTTATCTTTTCAAAATTATAGGTGGATCTTTGGTAGGAGGGATAAGGAGGTAGAACTCATCCCATTTGATAGGGTGTGGAGATAGTTCATCATAGTATAGGGTATCCTAGGCATATTTCCTAGATATATGTGGTAGGATGCAAAGATTATACTACCTAAGCCACATCTAGTACGAACCTTTCTAGATCACAAGGAGTTGGCAGCATGGCTAGTGATATATGATGTAGGTTTTATACATGTTTACCTTGCATGGTACTAAGATCTTTATGTAATGGCATACTTTGGTGGGGATGATGGTGGCATGTAGCTGATGTATGTTGACCCAATTAGTAGAGGTTAGTTGGTACAAGTTTAGGGGGTTGACCTAGATACACATGTAATAATGATGTTAGCCACTACATAGGCATATATTACAACATTATAGGTCTAATTGATAGCTTTATAGGCTCAGGTGGTTATGATTATGAGTGAGAGAGACCAGGCTAGAGCTTCACTAGCCCTGGGTACCCAAGAGAGAGACTCCTTGAGATAGACCAAGGGAGGAGACAAAACACCTACAAGACCATTGGGCACTATCCCCATGGCTCAGTACCTATCCATAGTGGAGGAGATACACTACTATGATTCTATATTATTGAGATATCTTGATGATCCCTTATGGGGAGAATGTAGGGCTAGCTTGGCAGGTAGTGTTAGCATGGTGACACCAAGTTAGTGGGTTGCTTATGTAGGTAGATAGGTAGGGACCTTGAGAAGATAGGCACTAGGATGTATCAGTACCCCAGGAGATAGTGGTTCCCTAGGGGCATAGTCATGACATAGTTTATGATATATCATATGTTGCTATATATCATTTTGATACCGGCCTATGAGCCAATGCAGTGAGATGTATATTTTGGAGAGAGACATGTATTATTTTATACATTTATTGATGATAGACTCATGATTTAGAGATATACTCTTTGTATATTTCTCATGGTTTATGGTATGCTTTGATTTTTATGATGTGATGTTTATATTGATCATTGATGATGTTATATTGATTATGGTTATGATATGGATATTGGTAGACTCATGATGATATTGATATGGATTCATCTTATCCAGGTATGTGATGAGATGTCTTTTGTTTATGCTCATTATGATGTTTATGATAATTATGTTCATGTTGAAAGTAAATGAGTACATGTGTCCTCATTTACACTTAGACATGTGGTAAAAAAATTATTTTTGCTTTATCGTTCATGAATTTTATGATGTGGATATGATATTTGATGGATATGCTAATGATGTTTGTTATTGCTTATGGTATATTTTGATATGATGGTATGTTTTTATGATTGTGGTTATGTTTATTTATGTAAAACACATTCAGTAAGTTAAATAACAATACTAGATGTGAGATAAAGAATATAATCAAGAGACAAACATCTTAGTGAATATATCAACCAATTATGACAAGATAATAAGAGAGCATGATTCTTATTATTTGTCAAGGACTAAAACAAGACTAAAGTTGGATTAGTTTGAGGAACATAAGCCCTTTGAATGCTTTTCATCAACATTTGTTAGTTAGTTAAAATGTATCTTGATCATATAATTTCAAGTGAGCTCAAAATCCCTTGCTTACAATGTAAAAAGGGGAGATGGATGAAGATGGAACCTTCTTGTGAGACTAGCATGCCTCTTTTAAAGGATACCAAAAATTTAGTATAAACAAGTCTATGTCATACAAAGTGTATATTTATTGATGTGGGAAGCCTACTCATGAGAGACAATTACAAATTTCAAAACTATTGCTTATGAGAGTTGATTACGGATTTCAAAATTCTTTTGTTTTTGCTATTTCTTGATAATGGGTGTTTTTCTTATTTTTCAATTGTTTAGGAGGGTTTGAGAAGTTTATAAATATGGGAATATTCCAAAAAATTACTATATTTTGACAAATGTTTTACTCATCCATCCTTTTAGGGAGTAGTCTAAGCTTGTGTGCTTTGCTTAATTCCTTTTGATAGTTGTCTTTCAAGGGAGCAATCCACCTTGCTTGTAACAATTTTGAATATGATTTCAGCAAATATCCTTCAAGGGAGTAGTCTAGGAATGTTAGGAATGGCCCATGATTGTATTTGGTATTGTATTTAATTTTTTCTCTGTTTAATTTTTCTTGACATAGACTTGATAGTATAGGCTTAAGGGTTCACCTTTATGAAGGCAAAACTAATATCATAAGAAGGTTGATTAGGTTTAAAGAGGTTTTAGGTGACAATGATCATGGGAATCCATCCTATAAAAGGGGTGGAAATAACCATGAGAATCATACCATGGGTAGAGCCATGGTAACAATTATTTAAGACTAGGCTACAATTGTGATGGATATTCAGATGATTTAGTTTTAATCGGTTGCCCCTAAAATAGGGAGATGAATGTGGCTTGAAAGCAAGGGATGAGATTAAGTTAAACAAAAGGTAAGCTTTATCCTCATTAATAAAAGAAAGGACATAGAAGAAAAGCATTGAGGGCCTCAAGTTCTAGGTTTCCCTCAAGAAAGGATAACCGATAAGCAACTAATCCATACTTATGGGTTATGATATAAGGTCGAAGTCAATTGAAAGCAAACATGCCCCACTTGTTTTTTTTTCATATTGGTTACATGTCAATTTTAATTTAAGATGACTTATTTGATATTGAATTATCATACTTTAAGGTGTTTGTTATAGGCATGTTTGATTCACTTTTGGTAGACATGAAGATGGGTAAGGATGACTAAGTGATGCTTAGCAAGTAGCTCAAGCTGGGATAAATGATGATAAGGATAATCATATTTAGAAATGAGATCTTGAAAATATATTCAAAGAGATTGTATTTGGACTTTGAGAGGTAAGATAACCTCCACTCCAAATATAAGAGAGAATAAGGTAGCACCCATAGGGGTTCAAATGCTAGTATGATATGCCCACAAGGTAAAATAGATATGCAAATGGCAATCCTAATTAGAGGCATTGACCATCTTAGTGAGCATGTTGTTGAGATTCTTTTTAGAGGCTTTAGCCTATACATTAGCTTTAGGATGATAGGGTTATGAGAAACTTAACTTGATGCCAAATGTGTCATATAGACCTTAGACTTTTTTGTTTTTAAACGATTTTCCATTCTGAGTGATAATTTTTTGAGGAACATTGAAATGATAGATGATATGATGGTTGATAAAGTCAAAATTATTTTCCACTTTGGTTAAGACTAGAAGAATAACCTCTACCCATTTGGTAAAATACTTGATCACAGTGATGATAAAATGATGTTGCTATGAATAATGGGGGTTAATTTCACCAATGAGGCCCAAACCCCATTATGAGAAGGGTAAAAAATCAATGGATATGTGAATACTATAGCTAGGTGTATGATGAAAATTGGTATGTTGTTGACATTTAACACACTTTTTCACATAGTCACAATAGTCTTGGTTGAGGGTAGGCCAGTAATAGCCAAGGTGAAGGATGCACTTAGCTATGATGAGGCCACTAAAGTGTTCCATAGATCCCATCATGTATTTCCTTGATAGCATGAGAGGCTTCATGATTGCATAGGTAGCAGAAGAGGAGACCATCAAAACCACATTTATAAAGAATTCCACCCATAATGGTATAACATGAGGTAACCTATATAAATTCTCTTTGATTATTCTATGGAAGACTAGAAGGAATCATGGCAAGGTTAAGATAGTCGAAGGTCTATTGATACCAAAGGTTAGGTTAGGTCTCTTCCACATTGAATATGGTGGGAGAATCTAGTTTAACATAGGAAGGTTGGGTAAGTCTATGGATAAAAATAGATAGCTTAGATTCAAAGGGTGCAAAGGGAATCTAAGATGAAAAGGAAGCCATGGTTTTAGTGAACTTATTGGTAGATCACAAGGTTGATTGAATATGGTAGTGTTCAAATGATGTTAAGAGTTCATCAACTAGTTATTTGTATTATTGAAAAACATCATTATTACACTGGTAAGAGCCATTTATTTTATTTAACACAAGTTGGGAGTAACCAAATATGTTGATCATTTTAAATCCCAAGGATAAAGTAGTTTGAAGGCCTATGACTAGGGTTTTGTACTTAGCCATATTATTGGTACATTCAAAATCTAGCTTAAAGGATAAAGGAAGAGGTTCACCATGGAGGGGGATAAGGATGATGTCATCTTTCCCACCATGTTGACATTTTGATCTATCAAATAACATGGTCACTTAATAGGTGAAGTCTGCCTAAGATAGGGTCACGATGTACTCATCAGGGAACTCAAGAGGAGTTTAGTTACCTACTAATGGTGCTTCAACCAACTTGTTGGTAATGACTTTCCCTTTAATTGAATTTTTTTAAATAAAATCAAGGTCAAACTCCACTAAGATCATGATCACTTTGACATACATTGATTTTGGCATGGCTTGGAGTGCATATACTTAAGTGGGTCGGTATTGGTTATGACATAGGTTTTGTGGTTAAGAAGGTAGTGGTGAAGTTTGGTGGCCATGAAGAAAAATTCTAGGCAAAGTTTCTTAGTATGTGTGTATCATGTCTTATACTCTACAAGCATATAGTTGATGTAGTAGATGACTTGCTCTTTATGTTATTCATATAGATGAGCAAGCATTGCCCCTAGGGAGTGATTAATGGAAGAGATATAAAGGTAGAAAGTTTGATCATCCTTGGGAGGGGTGAGGATAGGTGGAGATAAAAGGTAATATTTGAGTGAATCAAATAACTTTTGATAGTCATTATTCCACTTAAAAGATACATCCTTCTTCAAAAAGTGATGGAAGGGTTGGTATCAATCCGAAATCTAGGAGATAAAGTGATGGATGGATTGGATCTTTCCATACAAATTATGGAGTTACTTGAGGTTGATTGGAGGAATCATGTCAAGGATTGATTTGATTTTGGTAGGATTGCCTTTAATTCCCTAAAGGGAAATGATAAATTCAAGGAGATTTCCTGACAAGACCCCGAAAATGCACTTTTTGAGGTTAAAGTAGACATGGTAATGGATGAGGCACTCAAAGATAATATTTTGGATGGCCAAATGATCCTTACAATATTTGGATTTCCCTAGAAGGTCATCCACATAGTCCTTGACAATCTTGTGGATAAGGTCATGGAAGATGTAGGTCATGACACATTGATAGGTTGCACCATCTTCCTTTAGTCCAAAATGAATGACCCTATAGAATAAGGTCCGCCATGGGGTGATAAAGATAGTTTTATGTTGATATTTAGGGGTAATTAGGATCTGATTGTAACCCAAAAATCTATCTATGAGAGATAACATTTCATGGCAGGTTATGAGATTAAGTAGATCATCAATGCTTGGTAGAGAGAAGTCATATTTGGGGAAAACAAGGTTGAGGTCACAAAAGTCCACATAAATGAATAGTCCCCCTATGGCCTTGGTGATAGGTATGAAATTTGAGACCCATTGGTGGTAATCAATGGGTTGAATGAAATTCACATATAAGAGACATTGAAGCTCCTCTGTGACAAGAAGGGCTATGTGTGGGTGTATTCATCAAAGTTTATATTTAATAGGCTTGTCATCATGGTTGGTGACTATATTATGGGTGGAAATGGTGGGGTTAATTCCTATAATGTCTCTATAAGAACAAGTAAATGTGATGTTATGGTCTTAGAGGAAAGAGAGGAAGTCCCAAAGTTCCTTAGAATTCAATGATTTGCTAATTTTAAAAATGTAGGGGTTATCTAGAGTGCCTAAGTTGATATCAAAAGTGGATTTTTTTAACATGGTTAAAGTCTCAAGAGGAAGATATTTATGAATAGAATAATCTAGGGCACCAAGATAGGTGATAATAGAATTATCATCTTGGCACTAAATGGTGTTAATGGTAGGAGAGTCATCTCCTATCATCTTAGAATGGGTCAAATGGATGGTTACAGTCACCCCTTCCTTTTGATAATTTAGGGGTCTAAGGATTATCATATTGATGAAAAAAAATTTATGTAGGATGATATCATCCTCCTCAAACATAGGTGGAGAAAGGGTTGGTGAGGAAGGAATGTCCTCTTAAATAGTGGTGATAGTAGGTGGCTTAGTTTTCTTCATGTGTAGGATGAAACCAAGGCCATGTTTCTCATGAGGTTTTTTGGTATTAATAGAAATAAACTTATGTGGGCCATGATCATATAATCCAAGAACAAATCCTTTCCAAGCACACATAAGGAGGTATGTCTTGGCAAATTCCAAGTTGTCTAGATAGGAGAAGCTAGAGGTAAATGGTTGAGGTAAAAAGGAGGTGGCTAAAGCGTTAAGTGGTTTGTCAAAACCCCCTTAGATAAAATGGGTTTGACAGTTTAAAAATATGATGGGAATAATGGTTTGGATATTATGGTCATAACTAGGTTGGTGGTTGAGTTTCCTATACTCTTGAGGAGTAGGGAAAGCATCAATGGTTAGGAGGTGATATTCTCTAAGTGAAATATGTTTGAATGTTAATTCCAAGCGGTCTATGGTGGGGATTTGATTCAAGGGGATTGGTGAGCTAGTATATGCCTCTTTGGTAGAAGAAGATATGGATTCATCCTTCATGGTTGAGGTCTTATCTTTGGATGATGAGTGTGTGTTATATGGAGGTAGGAGGACATCATTGGGTTGATAAGTCATGTTCAATGATGAAAAGGGGCTTGGGTTAGCTTGTATAGTGATAACCTGGTCTTTGTGTTCAAATTTTATGCAATGATGAAGGGTAGAAAGTACACAACCCATGGATAAAATCCAAAGTCATCCCATCAATACATTATACTATAATTCACCTTCTACTATATAGAATATCTCTAGGATCATGTGAGGTCCTAAATGGATATGAAGGACAATAGTTCCCAAAGTAGTGGCCATGGTAATGTTGAAAGATCAGAGGATAAATGAGGTTTTAGACATGATATTATCTAGTATTTTGAGTTGATCATAGGCATAGGAGGATATGATATTAATTTTGGCTCCCTCATTGATCATAACCTATTTGATATGGGCTTGGTTGATGTAGGCAGTTATGAAAATATGGGGATCTACATCATCAAGATGGATATAGGGTATTTCTGAATCCTTAAAGGTGATAAGGTTAGAAATTTAGAGAGTGCCAACAAAGGATACTAGAGGTTGAGGGTCTTCAAGTTGGACATGTATTTATTGTAATACCTCTATCATCATTTAGTGATGATGAGGTGAGGTAGAAATCAACTCATATAGGCTCATTTTTGTTGGGGTTTTGTGAAGTTATTTGAGCACCACTCTCCTAATTGGTTCAGAGGGGTTAGATTGAGAGGCACCCAAGATTTATACCTTAGGTTTGGTGAAAGGTGAAGGCGATTGAATTTAACTTGGTTAGTGTTGTCTCCAAATCTTCCACCCTAGAAGAGAGTGTTGAATCTTATTATATATTTGGCAATGTTTAAACATTTCCAAGCATGTGAGTGTACCTATAGGGGAAATGAACCTCTAGATTTAAAGGGTTAGCTCCATGAATGTATCTATGTAAAACAACCTCTATCTAAACTAGTTTGATTAAAGGGAAAAGAGTTAAAAATTACATAAAGAAAACTTTTTCTAAGAATGGTGATGCAACCAAGATTATCTTCCACATAAATACCATACCCTAGTGAAAAATACAACAAAATACATAGACTATTTCTAGAATCTAAAGATTCTAACACAAATATTTTAGTATAGAGGTGAGATGTACAAAATGACACAAGGTAAATGAACTGAAAGATAACCTATACAGTCCAAGAATAGTTATACACATGCAAAAATTCAACACATTTAGATGTACTTTATATGACCTATTAAACGTAGAACCCTTGCTCAAGCATGAAGGAAGAATGATAAAATGATGAAAACCATCACTTGTTGTCATTATACATCACTTACACCCTTAGGAAATTGCTCAGAACTTCAAAAAAATAGACTTATGCCAATGCTTAAACTCAAGATATCATTCTAGTAGGGCTTCACCATACTCTATGTGGTCTCTTTACACAAGCCCAAGGGATATATTTATAGTAGAGATGAAAAGAGAGGAGGATTTTGGCACCAAGAGAAGGAATAAATTTGTTAGAAGTATTCATCTTCAACTATAACCATCTTTGCAAATGATGCTCATTTGGCCCATTTGACTGATCCATGTCACCTTCAGTGGTTATGAAGCTAGCTTTCTCTCTCAAAGATACTTTACCGATGGTTGCATTATCAAAAATAGATATTTTTGAGCTGGGTAATGACATCAACTAGTTATGCAAATAAGAGTCCACTTGTTAAAAATTTGTCCTGATTCCTAAATGTTTCCCATTGGCTTGTTGAGGTGTATAATGACATGGATAAGAGTCACTTTCATTCTATTTGGCCTTAGATAGGCATTGCCTAAAGTCTATGTGTATGCCTCCATGTCATTTGTCAGAACCCTTTGAAAACTTGTTCTAACAAGTTCCTCAGCTTTTGCTCATTTTAATTTGCCATGACAAAATGGCGTGGATCATGACTTACTCAATGGTGAGATGAACCTTCTAATGGGTTTTGGTGGATATAGAATGCAATCCCTTAGATCTACTTAGGACCCACTATTTTGAATGCCAATGACTATTCCATGACCCTAAAGTTGATGGTCGTGTAACTATCACTCTAATGGGACCATTCTTTTAAACTTTTTCCTTGTGGACCCTTCTCTTTTCTCCCTTAAAAACCATCTTTATATGAACTTTTTGGATTTCTCAAACATGCCATTTTTATGGAATTTGAAGGTGTCCCTTATATAACAACATTTTGAAAGTGCCTTCAGATTTCTCAACATGCCCTTTGGTAATCCTTCTACAGACTCTGCACAAGTGTCAATACCCTTCAGACTTTTTCTCGAAGGACACTTTGGCATGGAAATACCCTTCAGGACCTTGGGTTTAGGTCACTTTGTCTAAAAGGTGACCCTTCAGAGCTTTTGGAAAGGCCCTTTAGACTTTTCCCAAGTGTCCCTTCAGACTTTTGAAAATGTCCCTTTAGACTTTTCCCAAAGGACACTTTTTCAACAAAAAGACCCTTCAAAGTTTTGTAAGTGGACCAATATCTTTGGGATTTTGAAAGTTACCAATTCCTTTGGCAAAATGAAGTGACCAATTTTTAAGAAAAGACCCTTCAAAAATGTTTCAAGTGTCACTTCGGAATTTTTGAAAGTGTCCCTTCAAATTTTGTTTGAAGGACACTTTGAAGAAAAAAACCCTTAAGCAATTTTAAAAAGGACACTTTCATGAGAAAAGACCCTTCATAAATTTATAATGTACCTTTTGAAAATATTATTTTAGACAAAGGTCTGAAATAATTCCTTCATAAAATTTGTAAGAGACATTTCTTTTGAAAAAGTTGCAAAGGAGAATTCCTTCAGAAAAGTTACAAAGGTCAATTCTTTCAAAAAAGTTGCAAAGAAGAATTATTTTAGACTTTTTATTTGAAACAAAAATTATAAAATAATTCCTTCAAACTTTTTGTTTCAGACAAAAAGTTTGAAAGAATTCCTTTGAGACTTGAACAAATATCTCGAAGAAAAATTTACCGAAAGAAATAAACAAATGCAAAAAGAGACGAAAATAACACTTGAAAAAAGACTAAACCAAAGGTTTTGAAGGGAAAAAAACATTTGACACTTTTGGCTATGGGGATAAATAAATAGGATGCTGCACTTAACCAAAATAAAATATGTAAACCCTAGGAGTGAAAAATGGCTAACAGTTAGGAGATGAAAGATGGGTATGTCCATGGGATGGAAACTTTAGCCTTCCCCTTATCTTTTTTTGAGTGTGTGATTGGGTGACCAAATGGATAGTATGGATAGAGGGAAGAGTTGGGTTAGGAAATTTCTTTGGTTCCCCGTCACTTTAAGGTGAGGGTGAGGGAGTAGTAGGCATTGGGTAGTGGTTTTTATTTATTTGATTGCTAGCAGTCTCATGGGAGATTCATTTGTTAATAGATCATCTTCATCATAACACTAATGGATTATGGTTTGGAGAGGTTTTCAGTTCTTCATGTCATGCTTGGGTGGTCTGTGATAGGATCATACTTGAATATCATTATACCAGATGGGTTTTGGGCCAAGAGGGTCACATGGTCTAATAAAAGGTAAGGTCAGACAAGAAGCTTGCAGTAACCTTTAGAAAATAATTAAGGCTTGTCTAAAGGTGGAGAGGATTTAGAAGTTTTGGTCTTGGTTGGTAGGATGGAATTTTTTTAGAAATAGGCTTGGTGGTATAGGTCTTGCATAAGTTGATGTTCTTAGTTGATGGTTGTGTTTTTGGTAAGATGGTTAATAAGTTAGAAGTAGAAGATTTCAAGGTAGTTAGGTTGGTTATTAATGGCTCAAGAAAGATGGGCATGTCAAAAAGCAATAGTGATGGCGTGACCAAAAGTGGTGGTTGGGTTTTGGTTAAGACACATGACTTCCCAATCAAAGTAGAGGGATGAGGACCAATAATAGAGGGCAAGGTTGAGGGAAGTAGAAGTTTGGCCTTCTTCCTTTTTTGACTTTACCTCTTTAGTTGATTTGGCTCTATGTTTGGTTGAAGGGTTCATTGAGGTGAGCTCCATTTTTAAGGATGGGTGATTAAGGTTTTGCATAGGGAAGATGCCAAGGTTTTTGGTTGGTTTGGTTGAAGTGATAGAAGGTGATTTGGTTATTTGAGATTTGGTTGCTTTAGATGGTTGAGGAATGGTTAGGTTTGTAGAGGTTTTTATTGGCTTGGTCATTATGGTAGTGGGTTGGGAAACAAAAGTGGTGGGTTGGTTTACCTAATGTGTGGTTTGAGGTTCATATTTAGTGATTTAAGGGATCCCTAATTTTTTACAAAAGGTGGCTTGATCCATGTCATGTTTGGATACAAATTCCAATTTGTGAACTAGTCTAAAGAATGGTTTATAGACCAATCTTGTTCCCTAGGTATTGGACTCAAAGGATAAGCCCATAGGTTGAGAAAGGGGAATGGTGACCTTGTCCTTTCCTCAATAAAAGTATGAAAGGTTTGGATGGGTGGTTCCTCTTTGGGAGGTGAAAGTGTGGTGGTTTCCTCTTTGGGAATGATCTCTAAAGGGGAGGTGAATTGTTTTGTATTTGAGGGAGATGGTAAAGTGGTAGTGGTTGCTTGTTCTAGTGGAATTGTATTGTGTTGGATAACCCCAATGCACCTTTGAACTAAACCCTTGAAGTTTTTAGACAACCTTTTACCAATAAATCACCTACCAAAAATAAGAGCAAAAAAGTTGAGTGTTCTCATGATACCCATACCATCAATATAGTTCTTGACATGCTCATTGCTGAAGAACCTACCACCCAATATACCTATTCTTCTCCCTCTCCACTTTTGAGATAGTGGAGTTATCCTCTTTTCCTTTAGAGACTTAAGCCGATGCAGTAACCTTTTTTACTCCTCCACTTGACATAGTGGAGTCATCAACCCATCCTTCAACTAGCATAAGAAATCAAATAACATGCATGCCTAAATACCCTAAGGTGCTATTGGGGATCCTCCTTATTTTGAAACTTAGAAAACTTGGGAATCTCCTACTGAGGAGGATATGGTTTGATAGGGACATATGGGTGAATGGGTTTATTATAGATCTAGTCATATGATAAGATGTTGTGAGCACCAAAGATGGATGACTCTAAGGTAGTCACTTTATCCATGAACATTTTCATTAGATTTACTTGGGGTTGTGAAATTTAAAGGTTTTAAGGTGCATACTATTGTGGTGGTTGGGTGACATACTGATAATTGGTGGGTGGTTGAGAGGCTATCACATATTGATATGTGAACACAGGTGGTTGGGTAGATGTTATTTAGGTATAGGTGGATATAGTTTATTGGATAGTGGGTAGATGTACATGTCCTTATGGATTAGGGATGTAACCCAAATTGGGTGTGATGAAAACCTATTAAGAGGTTAAGGTAGGTTGGGTAGGAGCTATAGCTAGGTTCATAACTAAAGGAAAGTTGGTGACCTTTGTATTGATCAGTGGTAAGGTAGAAGGTATAAACACCACAAGATATTGAAGTGGAGTAATGACTAATGGATTGGGGGTAGCCGAAGTAAGGTTAGAAATGCTAGTAATGGGTGCTCCCATGCTGAGGGAAGTATAGGTGGTTAATGGTTAGGTTGATCCTAGGGTTGAGGAGTTTTTTTTAGGGGTGGAAGGTGTAAGGATATTGGTTTGTTAGGTAGGTTGGTTTTCTATAGTATTATCAAAGGGATTATTGGTAGATGAATATGCTTGGTTATTCAATGGTTGGGTGGTGATTGTGGAAATAAAAGGGTTACCCATAAGGTGGGAAGGCATGTCATAAGGTGGGTCAACATGTGGAACTAAATTATGGGTATGGTGAGGCATGGCGCTAAGAAAATGCTGAAGGGCCATAGGATTTTTATCTAAGAAGGTGGAAAAATCTGCATCTCCTTGGGGAACTACCTAAGGGAAAGAAGGAATTCTTAAAGGGTGAGGAGAATATTCTAGTTTAGAGATGTATTCCATGGATGAAGAGGTATAAGAGGTTGATTGGTTTGGTTATGGGTTTTGTTCTATAAAATTCTTTCATTGATGATGAGTTCAAACCATACAAGATAAGGGAGAGAGAATACAAAAACAATCTCACTAATCAAATAGAGAGAGGATAAGAGATGATCAAGGAAATAAAACACACACTAAAAATTAAATTAAGTACTAAAGTTTTTTTAGTATCTCTTTTGGCTTAGGCTTTAATCTTTAATAATCATGTGACTGAAATTGGCTTGTAGAGCGGGTAGTAGGAAAGAAGTCTATGGTTCATTTTAGGTTATGTTTAGGCTCTCAAAAGGATCTATATTAGAAATCAATACATGGTATGGTGATGGGGCCTACCCCCTCACTTCACACACCACAATGATAAGGGTGTTAGGTGTTTAGACAATATATACCAATTTCTAGAGTTTATACTCAACTAGAGAGCTGAATTGGTTCTCCTTTTGGTAGTGACCTCCAAGTAGGATCACCAAAAAAGGGTAAGACAATCTACTAGATAATGAAATCCCAATCGAGCCTTATGTCAAGTTATTTTGATTTTTTATTGATGTGGGTGGTTTGGTTTGTGTGTGTGATACAAGTGATGCTATGATTGAGTTACTTTGCCTTAATTTAACTAAGTGAGCTAAACTTACAAACAACCAATGTATGAAGTTGATTTTAAGCCCAAAATAAAAATTTATTTTATTTATGAGCACAAAATAGGGGGAAGAACATTTATACATAAAAAAATGAAACCCAAGTATAGACTCAAGGGTCCCACCAAGAATGTAATAATGTTTTAGTTAATTTCTAATTATATTTCAAGAAAGGAAGAAGAAGAAACTAGATACAAGTATGTTTGAAAAACCTATTTGGTTGTGTGCATGTTGAATCAGATGATTGTAGAGAAATCCTCTTTGGCTTTGGAGTATGACCTATGAATAATATAAAACTAAAGTAAATGGTTGGTTAGATATATAGCTAGGTGGATTGCCTAGTGTTAGCTAGATCCCAAAAGTAAGAGCTTCTTTAGGGAATGTCAATCCACACATTTTAAATAATTATGTTTAGAAGACAAAAGATAAATTACTTGCATCAATAATAAAAAAACTACTAAAATTGAATACAAGAAATGCTTGACAAATAAAATGATGAATGTAGCAATAAGTGGGTCAATAATAATGCTAAATAGCTTAGGTGTGCTCCAAAAAATAGGTTGGGGGGTCTATGAGTAGGCAGATGAAAATAAAGTTAGATTTGGTTGGGGGTATGTAGGTGAAAATAGATTTTTTTTATTTTATACCATAGTGACCATCGATGGTTGATGTGATCATCGATGATTGAGGTGACCATCGATGGTTGAGGTAACCATCAATGGTTAGACAGACCATTTATGAATAGGGTAACCATCAATGGTTAATGTGTATTAGGTTTGGGTGTTGAAAGGTTAGATTGATGGGATCAGAGAAGGCAATACTTGGAGATTGGTTTATGTTGGGTTGATTGTAAAATGAAAACCAAGAAATTGAAATATTGAAAATAGATACTTAGCTTGCCAGAGGTTAGTCAAATGAATGGTTGAGGTGGTTAGCTCATTGATAGAGTTTGGTGTGATTTTGGTAGAGTAACAATACTTATCTATCGATCAAGGGGAGGTAGTAAGCCATATCTCTATCATGATGGATAGATCATGGATTTCTAGAAGAAGTGACTTGTAAAGAAACTTTGGATGCAAAAACTCTTGAAGTCTTTGATCTCATTTCAGCTCCTACTCCTCTCTTCTTATAAGAATAAAGGAGAGGTACAAAAATACATTAACAAGGGGTCCATCTTGTTGTCTAATTTTAAATTTGACATGTATGGGCTTGCAAATGAATTAGACACTCTAATTATAAAAAATTAAGGTAGAGTTGAAGGGTCAATTAAGTTAGTTTAGATGATAGAACCTTACTGTTGATGGTCAGGGTAATCATCGATGGTTAAGGTGATAGTTGGTGGTCGAGGTTCAAGGTAATGTTGGGTTACATAGATGGGTTAAGTAATTATGTCAAATTTACTAGCATCAGGTCTAGTTTATGGCTAAGAGGCTAGGGTTGGACCTAAGGGGGTCCTAAGGTGGTCTGGGTGACTTGCAATATTTAGAACTATCATGTGCAGATTTCTAGTGTCTATAATGAGTTTGAGAACATACTCGAGAACATTTTACTTTCTTTGTTACATGAATATATTATGTAAAAATGTTTTCAATCCTTTGATGACTTGTTCCATATGGTTAAAGGCCATGAAGCTAAGCTACTTATTGTGAAAAATCTAAATTATGAGACTAATCCTCTAACATCTTCTAGTTCCAAGTTTAAGATCAAACCAACTTTCAAATCTAAGTTATGTGATACTAACAATGAGGATAATGAATTTTTTTTTTAGTTTCACAATCAAATAACAATCTTATCTTATTGGTGCTAAAATAATGAAGTCTACATTGTTATCTGAACACCCTCATAAGATATTCAAAGGGATATTAGAGTGTAGTTTCATAACTCTCCCTCTTCCAATGGAGGTTCATATAAATAATTAAAAAATTAAGAGAGTCTATGTCAATTCATATATTCACATAGATATGTATGACATTATATAAATATATGTTGCACTTAGATACATAATATTCAAGATCTTATTAAGTCCAATAATGTTAATACACATGAATAAATTTTTAGCATAGCCTAATGCATAACTAAAAATATTTTTTGATCCATTTACAAATGATTGGAAAAGTATAAAAAAATTAATCCTAAGGTGCCTATGAATTACAAAACACATCCTCCTATGGTTTTTTATGCTTCTAGAAACAATGAGATTCATCGTATAGACTATATTATTGGTACACATATAGACACATCTATACAACAACCTACTTTCACATTCAATGAGAATGATATTGTTGATGATGATTCCATCAATGTAACTTTGTTTGTGTGCACTTACATTTATGTACATCCTATACAAATTCTATTGGTGGGTAATGTGTCAATGAAATCATTGTACTATGAAACTACTTGCTATTATTCAATACATACATGAATACTTAATTACTATTACAAATATAGTGAAAAGATTTGATAGAAAAAGGGAAAATATTCTTAAGGGATTATGTTATTACTTATGGTAGGGTCTACAACAATTTCTACTCAGTTCTATTTTTTTATCAACACTGAGGCATTCATCATGTTATTATAATGTCTATGGATATATAAGACACATGTACTACCATATTCAATACATCATTGTGTAAAACATATAGATAATAATTGAGTGGTTATATTTACATGCTTCTATGTGAATTCCTTATTCATCCATAGCCATTTCCATTTCCACCTCAACCAGATCTTGTTATTCAACCTATATAGGTTCATTTTATGAATTAAAATCAAAGAAAGTTATTTATTTTTCCTTGAAAACCATATTTCCAATGTCCATTACATCAAAGGTCTATTTGTTTTCCAAAAGTGATGTTACCAAGTCCATTATATCTTAATTTAGTTTTTCAAGATACTCTATGTGTTAAAATGTGAAATCCCATACATCAATATCCTAAAAAATAAATAGATTCATAGGTTACAATGGCTACCATAGTTACATGGTATGTATAAGATCATTTTGAATATTATAAAAATTATGTAAATATTATACTATTTGATCACTTCTCAATTATCATACAATTACATATTTAAATACTCACCTTTGATGAGAATGTAAATTATTTAAATATTATACTATGTGATCACTTCTTAATTATTATAAAACTACATATTTAACTACTCAACTTTGATGAGTGACATTATCACTGATCAATCTAATAACTACACATGATCATCTCATTGATAGGATAACTGGTTAGTATGATAGTATTTTAAATTTAAATAAATTCAATAAATTAAAAAATTTAAAAATAAGTACCTATGAATGAATTATTTAATATTTAAAAGATTAATAGATATTATTTATCATATATACATGGTAGTTTATATATTCAGTCTCTACTCATTATGATTTTCCCAATATACTTTATTGGGATGTAGGGCATAACATTTACATATGATATATGGACATATAAATTTATTACCTTATTTTCATGTTGATCTCATCAAGACTCCATATTAAGCTCACTAAACTTGAGGTCAACTCAAATTATGACTCAAGCAACATCCATATTTGGCACTAGCAAGCTTGAATTATTCATCGAAAACATGGAATTTCAACATGTCTCATGTGTTACTTCCAAACTTGATCTCAAAATATTTCCATTAAAATTTACCTTGACTTCGATAATGATTTGACTCACTTGACTCCAACTTCATATAATATTTAATCATTCCCACCCAAGATCGTTTCTCAATCTCACTAAAGACACTAAAAACAAAGGTGTGTTAATTATTTATTTTTAACCACAATTACCTTTTAAAAAATTGAATAGTAGTTTACCATTTATATATTTGATAGGATTCATATAACAAGTTGTTTTTTAAGTTTTTGGTTAAAATATTTACCACCAAAGTGATCAAGGGGTCAAACCCCAGAACTATCAAGTGGTAATTTTTTGTAAGTTATAATTTGTAAATGAAAAAAAAGAATTGTAAAATTTCTATTTCCAAAATAAAATTAATATAATGAAATAATAAAATATGATTAATGATTCTCACATACTGTGTTCAGGATTAGATATATTTTTAGATTTAATTTATGATTTATTCCATCACAATTTATCTAATGCATCCACAATCTAATATAGCAATAAAAATGAAGTCAAGTACTCATCCATATCAATCATGAAGGAGTAATAAGTTTAAGAAAAAAATTATTAAACCATCCATTTATTTTTAATTTTCCGAAATCATTTGATGCAAATCCTAAAATTTTGAGTATTTGAGTATATAAGGAATTTGTTACCACATAAAACAATTTCCATTAAATAAGTTCCATTAATTGGATTAATCATTTTCATATATTGATTTAGTACCATGTACCATTATACTATCACGTGCATAAATATATCTTTCATGAACCAATGTGGTTATTTAAAGGACAATATTTTTTAATGTACCAAAATCTATATAAGAAGAACACGTATATAGAGAGGTTGGGTAGATTAGACTAATAGTATATTGAAAATAGGATCTATTTGGAGTGATAAGGAACATATCCATCTTCTGTTGTTAGGTTGATCACAATGACGATAAACATATAAATATTTGTCTACTAGGCACTCAAATTATTTGTCATGATGACTTTGTAGCATGAAAAACTAAATTTAAAATACATCTTTTATTTGAAGAGATGTGGCTAGTTTTTTATGGTACATCGACCAAAATTTCATTAGCATTGATCAATAGTGGAAATTTGACAAATTAAATAAAAAAGAAAATTTTATAATCATGTTTAGAATCTTAGATGAGGTGTAACCTCATATCCACAAAACCACTATAGTTAATGATACACGGGGAAAGTTATAGAGAAAAAAAAATTATATTTTCATCTCCAAATCCAACTACAATGTCTGAAATTGAAACCAAAAGAAAATTTTTAATATTTCTTACATTATGTTTCAAATTTTTGAGCCTCGATTCTATCATTATTAAGAGAGACAAAAATAGGTGCCTCTTTGGTCTAATTATCATTATAATATTCCCCCTTGCATATAATGTTTTTGTGACCACTCTAAATTTCACAAATCAAAAACCCAACATTGGGAACATTGGTTAACATCTTGCAATAGGAATAAACCATGGAAAATATAAAGTAAAAAATTGAATAACATGTAATTGCATCACATCATAAGGTAAATAAGACCATGAATGGTTAAAAATAATATCTTATGTAGTATAATCAACATCATCAACATGGGAACAAACCTTGCACATGATTTTTTTTTTCAAATTTGTGGTAGACAAGGACATGAATTGAAATATTCCTTGTATAATGTATATACATAGGACTCATCCAATAAGAATCCCACTTTATATAATCCATCATAGGTAGAGAAGGAAACGCAATTTTCAACACACAAATGGAAAAATAAGACTTTGAAACCACAACAACATGGGCATGTTGTTGATTAAAATGAGTCTTTAGATGAAGATCATCTATTTTCCATGAAAACACATGAGGAAACATCTCCTTAAAATTTAGTTTGGTACATATATTCTAGTACCATGATGCACATGACTAGAAATAAGGATTAGGTCTTAACCTTGAACAAAATAGTGTCATGGGGAAATGTCTTTCTCAAATATGATAAATCATACATTCTTTAAGGCCATGGTAATATCTCTCTAAATCTTGGCAATAGTACTTGCATAATAACATATGTCATGTATGTTATATGACTCACTAATAACTTGATTTTTGTAAACTAATTACTTGACCACAACCTAAATTTGACTTTGATCGTGTAGATTGTCAAAAAAAATCTACTTAAAAATAATTTTAAAGGCTCCAAAATAATGGATTGAGTTTATAACATCACGAAAATGATCCAAATTAATGTAGTCCAAAATTAACATCAAGTCCTTTTTGTAAAATATAAAAACAAATAAAATTTAAGGAATCATAAACATGGTCACTTGAGGAATGGATATTTTTTATAATTTCGTAGACTCCACATGGTCGGAGGCATTCTCATAATCAATCATAAATATGATGTTTACTCTAGTTGTTTGGATGGAAAAAAACTAAAATATACTTTTGGACAAAGTGAATATTCATATCCTAATCCATTGGATCTAATGCGCATTGATTTATGTAGGTATATGACGTATAGCCTTGGAAGATACACATTATTTCATCTCTTCATTTATTTCTACTCACATAAACTGTAGATATACTTATTATAAACTAATGAGTAGGCATTCCAAGCCTTCAAATAATTCATGACAAATATTGAAAATTGATATGGTCAAAAAATTAAGGACCTCAACTTAGAGTATGTGTGTGTGTTCCTTTAAAACATTCTCATCCTATCTCATCCTAAAAGGAATATGTTTCCAAATTATTGATCCATATACACCATAAAAAATGGGGTTGTTAAACAATGTAATTATGTCATTTTATATTTTTTCATAGCATGGATAAGGACACAATTTACCTCATTAATATTGGGCATAAACATGTCACACAATGTTCTACCTATTGAATAGGTTATCCACCAAAGTTCTTGAGGGAATTACACTGCATGAGGCTTACACTAGGAAGAAACTAATATACTATCATATTCAAATTTTTAGTTTCAAGGCATACATGCATGTCCAAAACAAATATATAAGAAGACCAAGGAATATATTTTTGGGGGATATAGTTAAGGTTCCAAGGCATGTCAACTTCTTGATCTAAAGACTAAGAAATTACTTATCAGCAAGGATTTAGTGATTTTTACCCTTATAACTAATTAGTGAATCAAAATTAAATTTAATGTATTGTAAACTAAAAATATGGTCTAAGAGAAATAAATAAACTTATTCTAAAAACATGGTGATATATAAAATTTATAGAAGTTGTAAATTACTAAAAAGGAAAACTAAGCATAGGGTTAGAGAGATGTCCTTGAAAAATGATCTACTCATTCTTTATTACAATTTTTCCTAACTATCACTATATAAAAATAATAATAGAGACTTGAAACATAGTGTTAATTTAAACACCTTGCTTCATTTTATTATCTCACAAGTTCACATTAGCTACATAGGATCACAATGTGTCATTTTCCTCTACTATTATTATGTTTGTGTTGAATATGAATTGAATTTGAAATTTAAATATTATTCACCTCTGTCTATAAATCAAATAATTTTGTGTAAAGTCTATTGGGTTTTGTAGATTGCCTAAAAAAACCCCAACCTATACAAAGAAACAAAAAAAATCGAATGTAAAAGGGGGAAAAATTGGGGGAGTGGGATATGGCTAAGTAATCTTAATAAAACCCTTTATTGACTGAGTGCAACCTACATAAGCCAAATGGACCTTAGGATGATGTATTTCTCCCTATTCACAAGATCATAGAAGAATTAAACTAGTTAATTATATTATAATACTTGACAAAGGGTAGCATCAACCTAAAATAACAAAATGTGAACTTTGACAATGATTTTATTACTAAAACATAATTTCAATAAGGATATTTTTTGAATAGATAAGTGATTTTAAATTTACTTTTAAAGAGAGTGTTATAAAATTTAATAAACATTTAAAGTGAGCCACTTGATGTGCTCTTATAGGATAATATTTGATGTTTTCCAATAACAAACATATTTTTTCTCATATTTAATCCATCAAAAAGTGTGTCATTTTAAAAATATAGAATTTAGAGCATTGTATACAAGTCCACAATATTAGACAAGTGCACAATGCATCCCTTAATTCCTAGTGCATACTTATCCAGATTAGAGAGAGGCCTCTAAAATTTCACTAATAATGAAGTGTATATTGATTAGGGATGTTTAGGAATAAAATAGGAAATATTGGAAGATATTCATGGTAATTTTAAGACTTAGAAGGCTCTCATATATATAATTTTTTATTAGAATGGCTATTTGACCATGAAAGGTAGAAGATGTCAAGGACTTACAAAGTGAAGCATCTATTAATTTAATTTTAGTGTTTACATTCCCATGTCCCCCCATTTATACTAGTGATGCATAAATTACTAGATTAAATGAAATGTGATATGTGTGTTGGTTTTAATCATATAAAATGTGAAATTGGATGACTTAGGCATGGCTAATAACACCTAACCTATAGGTCCTCTTTCTTGCTCACTCAACCCTTTTCAAATAGACTTTCACTGATTCCCAGTCACCTGTAGCTTCTTGAACTTAGATTTTTGAGACCCAAATAGCCTTCTCAAACCTAAATCCATCCCCCTAAGTCTCATCCTCCTAGGACAATAGCACCCAATTTAGATAGGAGAAGCAAAACATAGGGGTGTCTCATTTTTGGTGTTATTGTCCAAGTTCACTTTAGCCTCAAATAGTTAGATTTTATTGATTCCTTATATTTTCCCCTATCAGCCTAATACAAGCTCATCTAACCCACACTCATTAGTTTCCATATAAAAGGCCATTCACTATCCATTTAAAAGGGTTTTAACTCATTCATAGGAAATAAGAAAAAATATAAGCAAGTACATTCAATCATTCTTCCCTATTCTCTGCATATAGCCTTCCAAAACTAATTCAAGCATATTCAAACACTCATACCAGTCCCTAGTCATCCAAAATACATTCCAATTTCACATTATAGTTACATACATCACACAATTACACCAATCACTTCAAATGGGAGAATTATATTAGCTTGATCCCTCTTTGGAGTATTGGTATGTAGGCAACGTGCCCACACACAGGTTATGAAGTGTGTTTAGTGTATCCTTGATCTGGACAACAATTCAGATGACAATTTAGGTGATGGGTCCACCCCATTTGATGGTGGAAATTTTTAGAGCCATAAATTTTGCACCGTAGCTCTAATTGACTCACCGTTTGAACGAACAACAACTCAGATGACAATTCGGGTGATGGGTCCACCCCATTTATTGGCAGAACTTCTTGGAGCCATAACTTTTACACCGTAGCTCCAATTGACTCGTCATTTGAACCGTTGGAAAGCTAATAATGAGGGGAAAATCATGAGATGGCATGAGATTTGGTCAATGAATATTGACCCCTAAAACCCAATGAAAGTGTCCTAAATTTTAATTTTAGTAGTGCAGTCTAAACATAGTAAGTTTCTAAAAATAGTAATTCCTCAAATTGTGTATTGTTGTAAATCATGGAAGTCGATCCAATTCATCTCCCTCGATATTGGTGACCTTCCATATCCTCCCCACACCTTCAAAATATGTATAAATGAAGATGTAACCTGAAATGGAAATCAGACATCTCTTCTCAAAGATAAGCATATGTTTCGGTCTGCAATTTTGATAAATAAAACATCTATTTTCAGAGATAGCATTATTTGAATTGTGTTGTTCTTATTTCTGAATTATATTTCAACCAAAGCTTTTCGAGTTTTGGATCAGTGGTATTAGAGTGATTTGTCTTTAGAGTGTATGATCCCAAGGATGAGTTGGGTGGAAAATAAAACTAGCAGAATATCCACCTATTCGCTCCGAACGACTTTAAATGGCAGACAACACTAAGGCATTCGATCCTTTCAAGGAAATGGTGAATGAAGCCCTCCAACAACAACAAGCACAGATGCTACAATAGTTCACTCAAATTCTCCAACAAATCTTGATGGGAAATTTTGGCTCCTCAACCGCACATGCACATCTTTTTTGTGCCCCAACACCCTTTAAGGTTCAGGTGAATTTTGATATCCCTACATTTGAAGGCAAAATCAATGCTAATGTAGTAGAAAGTTGGTTGGATCAATTGTCATCTTATTTTTTTGTAAATAAATTCACCGATAAAGAGAAGATTACTTTTGCTCTTCTAAAAGCATCATTACCTGTCAAAAATTGGTGGGAAGTGTACAAAAAGAGATTCAATGCAGATGATATTGGCCTTGAGATAGAACCTACATGGGATGATTTCATAGATGTTGTAAAGGAAGAATACTACCCCATTGGAGCATATGATGATTTGTATATAGAGTGGGGACAACTTCACCAAGGTAAGGAACAATCTGTTCAAGATTACACTGACATTTGTCATTCTCTATCTATGAGATTGGGCATCCAAGAAAGTGAGAAACATAAGGTTCTCAAATATCGTGGCGGACTACAATGGTACATTCGAGGAGAAATGGAACTCTTCAATTTGGAAACCATCGATGAGGCATACAAGTTTGCAGTGAAGATTGAGTAGAAGCATGGAAGAATGAATATAAATAATCAGTCTTCAAAATGGAAAAGTGACAAAGAAGGTCAAACACGAGGCCAAAATTGGAAGAAAAAGGAAGGAAATACTGGGAAGTGGTGTGATTATCAAAAATTTGGAACTCACTCCAAAGAAGAATGTTGAGCTATCAAATCACTACTTTGTGAGTAACAATCTTCTGCTCTACCTCATACAGACCCTGCAGTCGAAGAGGTTGAAGAAGAAATTATAGATGCTGATCCTGAAGCCATTGTTGCTTCATCACAAAAACATGACAAGATACTAGATGACAAGGAAAGGTTGTTTCACTCTAAGTTATGGGTGAAAGGTAAGCCTCTACATTTCATTCTTGTTAGTGGAAGTCAAAAGAATTTAATCTCTATTGATGTTGTGAAAAGCCTAATTCTATCTATGAAGCCTCACCCAAAACCATACAGTATTAGATGGTTGAGTCCAGGGAGAAACCTCCTTGTTACCCACAAATGTCTTCTCTCATATGCAATACAACCTTTCCAAGATGAGGTCTTATGTGATGTGGTCAATCTAGATGTTTGTGATGTACTCTTTGGTCAGCCATTCATGTATGATCGACATGGTATATATGAATCAAGAACTAGAAGGATCACTCTCACTCTTGGAACACAGAGATACAGGGTACTAGAAGTACCACCTTCTACATCTATCTCTCTGATTAGTGCCAATAAATTTGTTCTCATGGTGGTCAAGCCACATGAATCTAAAAGGGCTGATGTTACATCCCTGACTACACAAAAAACACAACAACAAAAGCAAATAGATATCGAGCTTAAGGAGTTCACAACCTTCCATCCACAGACTGATGGTCAGACAGAAATGGTGAACAATTAGGTATGCAATAGGAATCAAATCAAAGTAAAACTACCACACTTGATGAAAAAGCTTGATGCAATAGAGACCATTACTTCTCAAGGAGGGAAGAATGATCTAGACAATAATTCAGATGACAATTCGGGTGATGGGCCCAGACCATTTGATGGTAGAACTTCTGGAAGACATAACTTTTGCACCGTAGCTCCAATTGACATGCCGTTTGAATAGACAACAATTCAGATGACAATTCGGGTGATAGGTCCACCCCATTTGATGGCAGAATTTTCGGGAGCCATAACTTTTGCACCGTAGCTCCAATTGACTCGTCGTTTGAACCATTGGAAAGCTAATAATGAGTGGAACATTGTGAGATGGCATGATCTTGGTTTAATGAAGTTTGAATCCATAAAACCCAATGGAAGTGTCCTAGATTTCAATTTTAGTAGTGCAATATAAAAATAGTAAGTTTCTAGAAATAGTAATTCCTCAAATTTTGTATTGTTGTAAATCATGGAAGTCGAACCAATTCATCTCCCTCAAGATTGGTGACCTTCCATATCCTCCCCACACCTTCAAAACATGTATAAATGAAGATGTAACCTGAAATGGAAATCAAACATCTCATCTCAGAGATAAGCATATGTTTGGGTCTGCAATTTTGATAAATAAAACATCTCTTTTTAGAGATAACATTATTTGAATTGTGTTGTTCTTATTTTTGAATTGTATTTCAACCAAATCTTTTTGAGTTTTGGATCAGTGGTATCAGAGTGGTTTGTCTTTAGAGTGTATGATCCTGAGGACGAGGTTGGATTACAAGAATCTTGGGTGGAAAATAGAACAAGTAGAATATTCACCTATTTGCTCCAAATGACTTCAAATGGCAGACAACACCGAGGAATATGATCCTTTCAAGGAAATGGTGAATAAAGCCCTCCAATAACAACAAGCATAGATGCTACAATAGTTCACTCAAATTATCCAACAAATCTCGATGGGAAATTCTGGCTCCTCATCCGCACCTACACATCCATTCATTGCCCCAACACCCTTCAAGGTTCAAGTGAATTTTAATATCCCTACATTTGAAGGCAAAATCAATGCTGATGTAGTAGAAAATTGGTTGGATCAATTGTCATCTTATTTTTCTGTAAATAAATTCACTGATAAAGAGAAGATTACTTTTGCTCTTCTGAAAGCATCATTGCCTGTCAAAAATTGGTGGGAAGTGTACAGAAAGAGATTCAGTGTAGATGATATTGGCCTTGAGATAGAACCTACATGTGATGATTTCATAGATGCTATAAAGGAAGAATAATACCCCATTGGAGCATATGACGATCTCTATATAGAGTGGCAACAACTTCGCCAAGGTAAGGAACAATTTGTTCAAGATTACACTGACATTTTTCATTCTCTATCTGTGAAATTGGGCATCCAAGAAAGTGAGAAACATAAGGTTCTCAAATATCGTGGTGGACTACAATGGTACATTCAGGGAGAAATGGAACTCTTTAATTTGGAAATCATCGATGAGGCATACAAGTTCACAGTGAAGATTGAGCAGAAGCATGGAAGAATGAATATAAAGAATCAGTCTTCAAAATGGAAAAGTGACAAAGAAGGTCAAACACGAGGCCAAAATTGGAAGCAAAAGGAAGGAAAGACTGGGAAGTGGTGTGATTATCAAAAATCTAGAACTCACTCCAAAGAATAATGTCGAGCTATCAAATCACTACTTTCTGAGTCACAATCCTCTGCTCTACCTCATACAGACCCTGCAGTCAAAGAGGTTGAAGAAGAAATTATAGATGCTGATCCTGAAGCCATTGTTGCTTCATCACCGACACATGACAAGATGCTAGATGACAAGGAAAGGTTGTTTCAATCTAAGTTATGGGTGAAAGGTAAGCCTCTACATTTCATTTTTGATAGTGGAAGTCAAAAGAATTTAATCTCTACTGATGTTGTGAAAAGCCTAAATCTATCTATGAAGCCTCACTCAAAACCATACAGTATTGGATGGTTGAGTCCAAGGAGAACCCTCTGTGTTACCCACTAAAGTCTTCTCTCATATGCAATACAACCTTTCCAAGATGAGGTCTTATGTGATGTGGTCAATCTAGATGTTTGTGATGTACTCTTTGGTCAACCATTCATGTATGATCGACATGGTATATATGAATCAAGAACTAGAAGGATCACTCTCACTCTTGGAACATAGCGCTATAGGGTACCAAAAGTACCACCTTCTACATCTGTCTCTTTGATTAGTGCCAAGAAATTTTTTCTCATGGTGGTCAAGCCACATGAATCTAAAAGGGCTGATGTTATAGCCCTGACTACACAAACAACACAACAACAAAAGCAAATAGATATCAAGCTGAAGGAGTTCACAACCTTCCATCCACAGAATGATGGTCAGATAAAAATGGTGAACAATTAGGTATGCAATGGGAATCAAATAAAATTAAAACTACCACACTTGATGAAAAATCTTGATGCAATGGATACCATTGCTTCTTAAGGAGGGAGGAATGATCTGGATACCAATTTAGATGACAATTTGAGTGATGGGTCCACCCCATTTGATGGTAGAACTTCTGGGAGACATAAATTTTGCACCGTAGCTCCAATTGACTTGCCGTTTGAATGGACAACAATTCAGATGGCAATTCAGGTGATGGGTCCACCCCATTTGATGGTAGAATTTTTGGGAGCCATAACTTTTACACTATAGCTCTAATTGACTCATCGTTTGAACCGTTGGAAAGCTAATAATGAGGGGAACATTGTGAGATGGCATGAGCTTTGATCAATGAAGTTTTACCCCATAAAACCCAATGGAAGTGTCCTAAATTTCAATTTTAGTAGTGCAGTCTAAAAATAGTAATTCCTCAAATTCTGTATTGTTGTAAATCATGGAAGTCGAACCAATTCATCTCCCTCGAGATTGGTGACCTTCCATATCCTCCCCACACCTTCAAAACATGTATAAATGAAGATGTAACCCAAAATGGAAATCAGACATCTCTTCTTCGAGATAAGCATATGTTTGGGTTTGAAATTTTGATAAATAAAACATCTCTTTTCAGAGATAACATTATTTGAATTGTGTTGTTCTTATTTTAAAATTATATTTCAACCAAAGCTTTTTGAGTTTTAGATCAGTGGTATCAGAGTGGTTTTTCTTTAGAGTGTATGATCCCGAGGATGAGGTCAGATTACAAGAAGCTTGGGTGGAAAATAGAACCAGCAGAATATCCACCTATTCGCTCCAAACAACTTCAAATGGCAGACAACACCGAGGCATCTGATCCTTTCAAGGAAATGGTGAATGAAGCCCTCCAACAACAATAAGAACAAATTCTACAATAGTTCACTCAAATTTTCCAACAAATCTCGATGGGAAATTCTAGCTCCTCATCCACACCTGCACATCCTTTCAATGCCCCAACACCCTTCAAGGTTCAAGTGAATTTTGATATCCCTACATTTGAAGGCAAAATCAATGCTGATGCAGTAGAAAATTGGTTGGATCAATTGTCATCTTATTTTTCTATAAATAAATTCATCGATAAAGAGAAGATTACTTTTGCTCTACTGAAATCATCATTACCTGTCAAAAATTGGTGGGAAGTGTACAAAAAGAGATTCAGTGCAGATGATATTGGCCTTGAGATAGAACCTACATGGGATGATTTCATAGATGTTGTAAAGGAAAAATACTAGCCCATTGGAGCATATGATGATCTGTATATAGAGTGGAAACAACTTTGCCAAGGTAAGGAACAATCTGTTCAAGATTACACTGACATTTTTCATTCTCTATCTGTGAGATTGGGCATCCAAGAAAGTGAGAAACATAAGGTTCTAAAATATCATGGTAGACTAAAATGGTACATTCAAGGATAAATGAAACTCTTCAATTTGGAAACCATCGGTGAGGCATACAAGTTCGCAGTGGAGATTGAGCAGAAGCATGGAAGAATGAATATAAAGAATCAGTCTTGAAAATGGAAAAGTGACAAAGAAGGTTAAACACGAGGCCAAAATTGGAAGCAAAAGGAAGGAAAGACTGGTAAGTGGTGTGATTATCACAAATATAGAACTCACTCCAAGGAATACTGTTGAGCTATCAAATCACTACTTTCTGAGTCACAATCCTCTGCTCTACCTCATACAGACCCTGCAGTCGAAGAGGTTGAAGAAGAAATTATAGATGCTCATCCTGAAGCCATTGTTGCTTCATCACAAACACATGACAAGATGCTAGATGACAAGGAAAGGTTATTTCACTCTATGTTATAGGTGAAAGGTAAGCCTCTACATTTCATTCTTGATAGTGGTAGTCAAAATAATTTAATCTCTACTGATGTTGTGAAAAGCCTAAATCTATCTATGAAGCCTCACCCAAAACCATATAGTATTGGATGTTTGAGTCCAGGGAGAAAGCTCTGTGTTACCTACCAATGTATTCTCTCATATGAAATACAACCTTTCCAAGATGAAGTCTTATGTGATATGGTCAATCTAGATGTTTGTGATGTACTCTTTGGTCAACCATTCATGTATGATCGACATGGTATATATGAATCAAGAACTAGAAGGATCACTCTCACTCTTGGAACATAGTGATACAAGGTACCAAAAGTACCACCTTCTATATTTGTCTCTATAATTAGGGCCAAGAAATTTTTTCTCATGGTGGTCAAGCCACAGGATTCTAAAAGGGCCGATGTTACAGCCCTGACTACACAAACAACACAACAACAGAAGCAAACAGATATCAAGCTGAAGGAGTTCAAAACCTTCCATCCATAGACTGATGGTTAGATAGAAATGGTGAACAATTAGGTATGCAGCGGGAATCAAATCAATGTAAAACTACCACACTTGATGAAAAATCTTGATGTAATGGAGACCATTGCTTCTCAAGGAGGAAGGAATGATCCGAACAACAATTCAGATGATAATTTGGGTGATGGGTCCACCCCATTTGATGGTGAAACTTTTGGGAGCCATAAATTTTGCACCGTAGCTCCAATTGACTCGCCATTTGAATAGACAACAATTCAGATTATAATTCGGGTGATGGGTCCACCCCATTTGATGACAAAACTTCTAGGAGCCATAGCTTTTGCACCGTAGCTCCAATTGACTCACCGTTTGAATTGTTGGAAAGATAATAATGAGAGGAACATCGTGAGATGGCATGAGATTTTATTGATGAAGTTTGACCCCATAAAACCCAACAGAAGTGTCCTAAATTTCAATTTTAGTAGTGTAGTCTAAAAATATTAAGTTTCTAAAAATAATAATTCCTCGAATTCTATATTTTTGTAAATCATGGAAGTCAAACCAATTCATCTCCCTCGAGATTGGTGACCTTCCATATCCTCCCCACACCTTCAAAACATGTATAAATGAAGATGTAACCTGAAATGGAAATCAGGAATCTCTTCTCAGAGATAAGCATATGTTTGGGTCTGCAATTTTGATAAATAAAACATCTCTTTTCAGAGATAGCATTATTTGAATTATGTTGTTTTCATTTTTAAATTATATTTCAACCAAAGATTTTCAAGTTTTGCATCAGTGGTATTAGAGTGGTTTGTCTTTAGAGTGTATGATCCCGAGGACGAGGTCAGATTACAAGAAGCTTGGGTGGAAAATAGAACTAGAAGAATATCCACGTATTCAATCCAAATGACTTGAAATGGCAGACAACATCGAGGCATCTGATCCTTTCAAGGAAATGGTGAATGAAGCCCTCCAACAACAAAAAGTGTAGATGCTAAAATAGTTCACTCAAATTCTCCAAAAAATCTCAATGGGAAATTTTGGCTCCTCATCAGCACCTGCACATCCTTTCAGTGCCCTAACACCCTTCAAGGTTCAGGTGAATTTTGATATCCCTACATTTGAAGGCAAAATCAATGTTGATGTAGTAGAAAATTGGTTGGATCAATTGTCATCTTATTTTTCTATAAATAAATTTACCAATAAAGAGAAGATTACTTTTGCTCTTCTAAAAGCATCATTTCCTATCAAACATTGGTGGGAAGTGTACAAAAAGAGATTTAGTGCAGATGATATTGGCCTTGAGACACAACCTACATGGGATGATTTCATAGATGTTGTAAAGGAAGAATACTACCACATTGGAGCATATGATGATCTATATATAGAGTGGTAATAACTTTGCCAAGGTAAGGAACAATCTGTTCAAGATTACACTGACATTTTTCATTCTCTATCTATGAGATTGGGCATCCAAGAAAGTGAGAAACATAAGGTTCTCAAATATTGTGGTGGACTACAATGGTACATTCGGAGAGAAATGTAACTCTTCAATTTGGAAACCATCGGTGAGGCATACAAGTTCACAGTGAAGATTGAACAGAAGCATGGAAGAATGAATATAAAGAATCAGTCTTCAAAATGGAAAAGTGACAAGGAAGGTCAAACAAGGGGCCAAAATTGGAAGCAAAAGGAAGGAAAGACTAGGAAGTGGTGTGATTATCACAAATATGGAACTCACTCCAAATAAGAATGTCGAGCTATCAAATCACTACTTTCTGAGTCACAATCCTCTGCTCTACCTCATACAGACCCTGCAGTCAAAGAGGTTGAAGAAGAAATTATAGGTGTTGATCCTAAAGCCATTTTTGCTTCATCACAGACACATGACAAGATGTTAGATGACAAGGAAAGGTTGTTTCACTCTAAGTTATGGGTGAAAGGTAATCCTCTACATTTAAATCTTGATAGTGGAAGTCAAAAGAATTTAATCTCTACTGATGTTGTGAAAAGCCTAAATCTATCTATGAAGCCTCACCCAAAACCATACAGTATTGGATGGTTGAGTCTAGGGAGAAACCTCCGTGTTACCCACCAATGTCTTCTCTCATATTCAATACAACCTTTCCAAGATGAGGTCTTATGTGATGTGGTCAATCTAGATGTTTGTGATGCACTCTTTGGTCAGCCATTCATGTATGATCAACATGGTATATATGAATCAAGAACTAGAAGGATCACTCTCACTCTTAGAACACAATGCTATAGGGTACCAAAAGCACCACCTTCTACATCTATCTCTCTGATTAGTGCCAAGAAATTTGTTCTCATGGTGGTCAAGCCACAGGAATCTAAAAGGGCTGATGTTACAGCCCTGACTACACAAACAACACAATAATAGAAGCAAATAGATATCGAGCTGAAGGAGTTCACAACCTTCTATCCATAGACTGATGGTCAGACAGAAATGGTGAATAATCAGGTATGCAATGGGAATCAAATAAAAGTAAAACTACCACACTTGATGAAAAATCTTGATGCAATGGAGACCATTGCTTCTCATGGAGGAAGGAATGATTTGGACAACAATTCAGATTACAATTCGGGTGATGGGTCCACCCCATTTGATGGAAAAAATTTTGGGATCCATAAATTTTGCACTGTAGCTCCAATTGACTCGCTATTTTAATGGACAATAATTTAGATGACAATTCGGGTGATGGGTCCACCCCATTTGATGGTGGAACTTTTGGGAGCCATAACTTTTGTACCGTAGCTCCAATTGACTCACCATTTGAATCGTTGGAAAGCTAATAATGAGGGGAACATCTTGAGATGGCATGAGATTTTCTCAATGAAGTTTTACCCCCTAAAACCCAATGGAAGTGTCCTAAATTTAAATTTTAGTAGTGCAGTCTAAAAATAGTATGTTTCTAAAAATAGTAATTCCTCAAATTTTGTATTGTTGTAAATCATGGAAGTTGAACCAATTCATCTCCCTTGAGATTGGTGACCTTCCATATCCTCCCCACACCTTCAAAATATGTATAAATGAAGATGTAACCCGAAATGGAAATCAGACATCTCTTCTCAGAGATAAGCATATGTTTGGGTCTACAATTTTGATAAATAAAACATCTCTTTTTAGAGATAGCATTATTTGAATTGTGTTGTTCTTATTTATGAATTCTATTTCAACCAAAGCTTTTTGAGTTTTGGATCAATCCTTTACACACTAACCCCTCCTTTCTTTCCCAAGTTTGATACTCAAGTTAAAGTACTAAGATATCTTAAGGGTTTTGAAGATTGAATCAGACACATAGTGAGATACACATAGACATAGGTTTCAATATTTCACTATTAGGGTGTCACAAGCCTATCGAACAGAACCCAAAAAACTAAACCACCAAGACAATAATGTTGAAAGTGGATAACATCACTAAAAGTATACTATAGTGCCATGTAGTAGGGTGTCCTAAGTTTGGTGCTCTTATCCAATCCATAAATAATGTTTTGGGTCTTGTTTATGACAGTCTACCATCCCTACATAGTAATTTACAGATGTTACATCATCTATTTTAGCATAGAATAAGCTAAGTTTGATTTTTTTACACTTCTTACTATTTTTAGAAAAGGTAAAATACATATCTATTTATGAAAATTAGTAGGATAATTAAGATAGATTAATTACTAATTTACATTTACTCAAACCTTTATTTTCTTAGGAATTAAACACCTAATTCCCAAAAAGAATAAAACATTGGTATACACACTTTGTCTTTGTCATGTTGATGTGATTTCCCCCTTGTTGAGGCATGTGGATATGTGTGTAATTGAGAGTGATCAATATTAATTTGAAGAATAATTTTAGATGATTGAGCTTTAAATATATGTGCTCCAACCCTCAAATTAATATGTAATGTGTGAACAAATGGGGAACAATAAATTGGTTCACTAAATTATAACTAAAACACTAAGTGTCACTAAGATCTTAGGATGTTTGTATGCAATGAGTTAAGATTGACCTAAAACTATCCTATCTAAATATCCAAACTTATAAAAAATAATCCATTGATACTTAATAAAATTGGATATGACTAAATGCATATGTAATCTTAACAAGAAGAGAACCAATAACACAATGTCAATAGAGAGGGTTCAAAAGCCACTAGGAAATGAACCCAATGAAATAGATCTAGCTATGTCTCATTTTATTGGAAGTAAATATGAAAATCAAGAAATTCAAGTAATGGTTAAGGGTTATAAACATATTTAAAAAAAGTAAGGAGCCATCAAATGAAATCAAGGGCCTAGGCTACCTAAGGTGGATAGATGGAAAATTCAAACAATATTATATCCACAATAAGTAAAAGTTTAGATAAAGTTTTAAAAAAGGATATATGCATTAATTAAAAAAAAAATTATGCAAATTATATCTATAAAATGAAATATCTAAGATTGAAATTTACTTCCTTTGAATAAGACTTGTAGAGCCTCAATCTCACCATTGAACAATGGTTCTTTACAAGAGATTTTTGTGGTTTTAAGGGTCTCAAAGGCTGAATCCATCTCCAAGTAAAAATGGCTCCTCCTATTTTATCCAAAATTATATAAGAAAACTATTTCCTCCAAGATAAGATCTAAGAAATAACTCCTCCAAATGTAGACTTAGGGAAAATTGTGAGCAATAACAATTGAAAATGAGCATTCCTATCTATTGGATTCAAATGGTAACTTGTATTTATAGTGATCAATGATCCTAATCCATCCTAGATATTAATCCAATTATAAAAAATAATTTGATTTATTCCTAAATGGGTCGACTTAGTTTTAAAGGCTATAACACAACATATAAAACTACATAAATCTGATTTATGTAGTTTGGAAAGAACATATGACATTTAAAACTAAATTGAATGAGTTTGGAGAGTAGGAAATTATAGGTCTCAATGTAACCAAAGGATGAAATATGGAATGAGATAGATTATGGGATCAAATTTTAGGAAGGTAGAATGGATGTAGGAATGATAAATAAGCAACAATATCTATTTTAAAACAATAATAACCTTCCCACCCATTTCCTAGTGCACCATTTAAGGCATAAACTTAGGGATATTTGAAACCAATATGTTTATACAAGGAAGAAAGAATCAGTAAATGATAAAGTTTTAGAATATTTTGTGTATACATATACCTAACTTGAAGCTCACCATGTGTCAATAGAGTGTAACATGGGATGTTACTTTGGGAAAGAACATATCAATACACTAAGAGAGCTAACTAAATGCAATATAGAGTGGGAAATAAGTGAAATAAAATAAATTATAAATGTTTACCTTTAAATACCTTATTTTTTTTGAAAATAGGTTACATGTATAGTAGATGATGATGGGATCCTAGTGTGCAAAGCAAGAGGCAGACCTAGAAATAAAATAAAATTCATTTTTTTGAAAAAAAAAGATGTTAACACTGAAAATTTATCTAAATTTCCATGATCATAAGGATTATTTAGGTTTGTGAAGAGAACTTATAGAGACAAATATATGAGTAAACACAAAAATTATTGATAAATAAGTAAGGGACAAAAAAATCAAAATATTACTATAAAATGGTATTGTGTATTTGATATTTTTAGAAACCATATCTCTTTATGTCTAAATATATCAAAGTGGGAAATGGTTTCCAACATTCTAGGATGTAGATGAGCTAATGGGCATATTTTTGTTGTGGTCATCATGGTAAAATTAAATGGTGGATTACTTGTGAATTTTGTAGATTTTTAAGATAAAAATGAATAAGATTAGAAAAAGTATACACTAGGGAAAATGCATGCATTGGAATTTTCCCAAAAAACACAAGATTAGAGTTAAAAATATGATAAGTAATCGGTAGTGGATGAAAATCCAAAATGTAGGTCACTGGCATTTATTATGGCCTAGTGAAAAAGTACTACAAAATTTAAATGGTATTGGCTAGGTCGATATAGTATAAAAATAATGATGATTTAAGATGGATGATAATTTATAAAGTGGCCGATGTAGTTGAACCAATTCTTGTTGATGCCATGGAACATGGCCAGTGAAAAATTTAGATGGTAAGGTGGCCAATGGTGTATGTCATGGTTGATGACATTATAAAGTAGCATGGCCAATATATTTAAATAATGGGTCAATGGTGAAGGTTGGTGTTGATGGATGGTTGATGGCATGTATGCAGGATGATATAGTAGAGACAAAATGACAATATAGAATTTAATTTCTAATATAGTCCAAAATTAAATATGGTGAATGTAGTTATATACATGGCCAATATATTATATACTTAGTATGGCCAATGTGATGTAGTTATAAATAAATTAATTTGGTCATGCAACCATTAGTAGTATATCTTTTGTTGATCTTTAACATGAGGGTCTTAGTGATGGTTATAGTCCTTGTTTACATAGTCATTTTGAGTCTTTCAATCTTTATTATGTATTATTTTCCTTGTTTGTGACACTTCTAATAGTCACAGGTCTCCTTTTCCTAGTCACAAGAACCCCTAGCCCATCCTCCTTGATTCTTACTCTATTATGAACCTTAGGACACTTTAAATAATTTTAGTATAGTAGCACCACATGGATCTAATGTGCACTTGTGGATCTAGTATGTGATGGACCCTTTCACTCATGTTTGAGTCATAACCCCTCCATGATTCTTTTCTTATGTTTTTTATATCTTTTTTTATGACTTGTTAGCCAGTGAATAAGGTATTATATTTAAAATAAATATAATCCTATATAAATATCATCATAAGGAATTTTAAATCTATCACTTACTATTTTTCACTTATTTACATAGAATCAATAAATAATATAACTCAAATAATCTACGTACTACTCAATTTTCACACATAGACATTTGAATTCCTAATCAAAAGAGGGCCTAGGCAAAATTCATTCTAACATAACATGAAATTTGATGATAGACATTCGCTAAGGGATAACTACATGCAATCTGAGACACCTAGCATTGGGGTTAATGTAGGTAGTGGCAAGGAAAATAGGGGTTCTATCATGCATGATTGTAACATCCCATAACCCATTTTTTCCTTTCCTTTTTACATTTGATTTGTTCATTATTTCATATGTTCAAGTATTCATTAGGGTTTTGGAAAAGATTAAGCCAAAAAAGTGACATAGATGAGCCCTTGAGGGACACAAAATCACCATAGGACCTCCAAAATCTCCCATAATTTCTTTGAACATTAAAGAAATTCCCTACAAAAATGACATTAGCACAAAAATAGACACTAGTGCCACATGTCATGACTATCCTAAGAGGTTCTCTATTGTTTGGAGTTATATATCTATAAGATGTCATAATATGTAAGATTCATCTATTTCTGATTAGTCATTTCAATTACCATGATCTATGAAAAAAAAAATTATCTCCAAATAAGTTATTTTTATCCTTACACTAACTATGTTGGGAAAGTTCCATTGAATCAATAATTTCAAATTTTATTCCAGATTAGCGACATACTCATCCCTTTTATCTAACTTAGGATTTACATAGTAAAAACTTAAAAGGTTAAAACATTTGGTGAACCCATCTTACTTTGAATATTGATTCAAAACACTAATTTTCCTTAGGGTTTAGCTTTTCTAAATTTTGTGCATTAAGTTAGGGTTACAAAATTTAGATTTTCTAATTTTTTGTCATAACCTAGATAAGTTAATTAATCCTATCTTAGGATTTCATTTAATTAAATTTTTTCAACACAAACCTAAATCAAAAACCTAGATCCACATACTACATCCCTATACACATAAATATTAGTAATTAGGGTTTTAATCACAATCCTATTTTCTATTAAAAATTTTGTTCAAAATTTCACACATTGAACACATACTTATGTTAGATTATATTCTATCTCTTGTGTGTTTGTCATTCCTTGTTTACACTATCTTATTTGGTAAGTTTAAAATGGCATATAAAAAGTCTTAAACCCCTTATCCACTTAATGCACTTTTGAATTTTCTCATAATTATATTAATTAATGGACAATTTTTCAAGATTATACATTAGAGCATAATAATGACTTCATTTATGATGATGATGACTATTGTTATAATGATGGATATGAGGATTACTATGAACATGAAAATTTAAATGAACTTGAGGATATATTGGATACATCATCTTATCTTTCCTCTAACTCTTATCTTACCCCTCAAAATCAAAATAAAAATATAATTCCAAAATAACCTCTTGTTAGTAGTGGTCTATTCCAACATGATCCTAACTTTTTGACTACTTTTACTACCTCAATATTCAAATTAAATAAATATAAGTGCACTACACAAAAACCACTTTTGCATGATTCAATTAAAGTAGATAAAAATAATGAATCTTCTTTACCCTTCTTAGTTACATTTAGAAAAGCAATTACAAATTATATTACACCTTTTCAATACACAAACTAAGGTAGATGAAACTACTTTATCACCTTCATTCACATTCCAAGATTAATGAAATGATCCTTTACAACAAGTTGATAATGCAAATGTCTCAAAATCTTCTCTTATGTCATAATATGAAATCCAAAAACATGGTGGTTACTTCTCCTTGCCTTGATTCCAAAATTGAAAGTGATAATTATGCTTTCATTTTAAAAATATGTAGTGAACAAATACCTTATATTACACCTACATATGATGACATATTTCATAGTAGTAAAAATTTAAAATATTACTCTTATCTTTCTCTTAATGAACATGTGAATGATACTTATTCTACTCTTACTTAGACAAATGAATAAAATTCTAATTTCAATGAACCATGGGATAATGATCATTATTGTGATAATGATGAAGATGACATATAATTTTTACCTTCTACTTCTTCTCTTACCTCACATATCTCTGTTGTTAAACCAAACACTAGGTTACATGTATAAAGACACACATACACTTATTCTTATGTTCATAATTTACATTCACTAGAGAATAAAGTATATTATATTCAACTTGCATGTGATACTCCTTCAAAACTTAATAATATAAAAGATACCAATGAATCCCCCTTAACCCCATTTACTACAATAGAACTTGTTTCTCAAACTAACCTAAATGAGGGTGGTAGCTCATTTCACTCTAACCAGGTCCTAACTACCACACCTTCAAAGGTTATTGAGAGAAAACCAAACCTATCTAAACAAGATTTCCAATATAATTTACCAATGGATAAAATAAATAATAAAATTCAAACAGAAAATGTACCCCTTGATAATGATAATATACCTTCACAAGTGTTATTTTATGTTATGTATGATGTGGGTTATTTTTAACAAAAAGTACATCATCTCACTTTAGAGAATAAATCATACCAATCTCAGGTCGATGCCAATGTTATGCATGGTAACCCTATTCCACATAGAATCTCAACTACAAAGTTGTCATATAACTTTGATATACTAGTGTTACCTATATTTGATGGACTTGGAGATCCATACTTACACCTTTAGGATTATGAGAAATCCATGGCCCATATTACAAGTTAAATCTATTACAATTATTTCTAAATTCCCTAAATGGGAAAGCATTAGATTGGTTACAACATATAATCCCTAATGGATATTTACATACATATGAGGAGTGAGAGATAGTCTTTCTCAAGCATTACATATAGAATAAGGGACCTCTAGTCACACATGAGAGATTACCTTCATTACATTAGAGTGAGATCGATCCTACATATGAATATATTCTATGGTTCAAATCTTGTTTACATCAGCTGATTTATCAACTAACAAATTTAAAATTATAGTACATCTTTGCCAAAATTTTAATTTATCTTCTCAAGGAGAGATTTCTATATCAAACATCTAAATCATTTTGACATTTATGTAACATAGATATAGCATTATAAAGAGAGTTGGGATTATAAATTACACAATCAAAGATATATTTGGTTATAGACCCCTCATAGCCTCAATCATCTAATTTGATACAAGATCCAACTCAAATTCAAATTAAGAACTCAACATAATAGAGGCCATAATAAATATACTTAGTAAGGGAAAAAAGCCACTCTACATATCACCTTATACAATGAGTAGAACATAGGATATGCATAGAAAGGTTATATAGTTTTGAGATAAGGCTAGGCTCCATGATATTTTTCTTACATTATTAGATAAAGGATGATCACACTTCATTATAATAATCATCATCCACCACACTACATTCACTAGGTACCACATAAGCCATATTGTCATTTTCACAAGATAAATATACATTCAAATGATCATTTTTATGCACTCCAAGCTTGCATCGACCAGTATGTTAATCAAAGAGTCATATATTTTACATAGGGAGCACCGATACCTCATTCTCCATACTCTCTTAGATCACAATCCTCTATGATAGAGTTATTTAAGGATGCTCATCTTAAGCAACCATTTGCTACTCATCATATGAGCCCTATGACTTTTAAGACACCCGTTCATGAAAAATAGCATACACCATAGCCTCAATAGTGAAGGCAACCAATTTGAAGAGCTCAGAACACACGTCCAGTGGGTAAACCAATCCAAGTATTTGGGAAAAATTATAAACCCAAGAGAACAATTTCAGTTCAAACACCACTAAAGATCTATGTAAATAATTAAAAAGCTCACAATACACCTCTACTATGTACACCAATCAATATACTTGGGAATGAATACAAACCTAAGGGCATAGTTTGACTTTGACCACTAATAAAGATATATGGTAATAATTATAGAGATTAGAACCTAGTTTTAATTCACACACAAATTAAAATATTTGAAATATATCATACAACCCAGAGTGAATTTTTATAACATTAACCAATCAAGATTTTTTCACCAATGTCTAATCATTAACATACTATCAATGCATCACATGTAGCTCCAGTTTCACAATATATGTCTACATAAACATAGCATGAGAATTATGGTCATTGGTTCTCCATGTCATTTAGGTTCAAATAGGACATACCGCCATCACATGTTATACACACAAACATATTATGGAATACATAAAAAACATATACCAATAAAATAAAAAATTAATTTATTACACATATGCCTAAAACATTCATAAAACAAATATAAATTCAATAAATTTAATCCAATTGAAAAAAAGTACAAATATCAAAATTTCAAAAAACTAAACTAATTCAACATATAACAATATATACAATATAACAAGATTTTGTTTCCAATACACGTTTCAAAATTAAATAACAACCATCCATATATATAACTCGAAAATCATTTCAATACAAATATGGTGCATCACTCAATGATGTGAACATGAATATTGGGACTAACTCCCTTACTCTCACTCTTAGATACATAAAAGCTAGAACTAGAGGTCCCACTATCTGTATGTGACCTCAATCTACAGGTCAATCTACTCTCTCTTTCTTGATACATTCCCAGCTCAACCATACACTCAACATGCTCTCTGAAGTCATATGTAGTAATCTAATATCTAACTAATAACCCCACCTAGAATATCAATAGTGAGCATGTTATTCCTATAAATCTCAGCACATGCCTCATCCTTATCTATTATCACTCATCTATATGATGTAGTCACTATCAGAACATGATCAAATAAATAGGCATGCACTCTAATAACATTGGTGGCCCTCTCTAGAAATACATCCTACATGGTATCATCAAAGATATGTCATGTCAACTCACACAGTGCCAAATCATTGGCAAACTCCTAGTACTCATCATCCACTAAACCTACAAATATCCACATAGTTCATAATAATACTATCATATAAACACATAATTAAATTTATAAAGGTATACAAACATGTTATTTAACTTACCATCAATGGCCCTCAAGTTCTCTACATTTATTATCTCCTCCATAATCATCCCACCTCTCAGATATAGAGGTTCCCATCTATGGTCACTCCACCAGACTAAGTGGGCCTCAGTCACTCCACATCATCTATATCTAGTACCTTAACATTAGGATCATGCTCCATCAATAGAATGGGAACTAACTTAGTAATACATGGCCTCACCATACTACCTAGCCTTGTAGGAACATGAGAACTCCTCAACCATATCATAGGTGTTGGGGGCACATCCTACACAACATTGAACTATCAGGTGACCCTCTCACATTGAAATCATTGATATACATTACCTAAGTGGTCATGTATCCAATAACTAACCAAATTTTCAATTAGCTACATACTATCTTTAGGCCACCATTGGTATCCCCTATAGGGTATCTTAATGATATCTCTTGTTATCAAACTATCTAATAACTGCTAACATTGTGTAGTGTTCCTTGTCAGTACTTGACCTATCACAGTCCATCTCTCTACAAACATTTATAGATGAGACCATATATCTTATGCATGTATCACTAGCCTACTTAGATATATGGCTCATATGCCCAGTTGTGTAATAGAATTAGCACACTAATACCCCCACTGCACATCTACTATGTAAAGTTATATGGATTCCTATATAAATGACATAACATCATAAGACGCCAAGAGTACATAGTGTCATGATCCTTTATGTATTACACTATCTTATGAATCTTATAAGAAATTGAGACACCACTCCCATCTATATAAAAGAATGAATATATCAACACGTCTAGGAACTTCCATAATCATAAAACATTGGTTGTCACAATCAAGGTCAACAATATATCACTCTGACTCCATATACAATGAGTCCCCACTACCATGGTAGAGAAATATATATATGTACATTGTATGGAATAAGGACCAATAGCCTCCTAAAATATATCTCATTATCTAAAGATAGGCAACCGCATAATATAATAGACATCCTCTAAGTAATAGTCATCTTGCCCGTAGGTAGCTAGAATGTGCATGTCTACATCCTATCTCTCACATAATGTAGTAATCATATGCTTATCCCAAGGCATAAGATATGAAATAATAAAATATCTCATTCCTAATCTCTCAATTACTTCCATCTTCATATCAGCCAAGGGTAAACCCCAAAAAATATCCATCATCTTCCCCATGCAAAACTCTCTCATGTGGGCATCAACCTAAAAAATTACAAGAAAATCAGACATCAATAAAATAAAACTAAACCCAAAAAACAACACACATAAAAAATAGTTAATAATACTAAGAATCACATCTAAGGACTACTATACATTAGTGTTTCATAAAGGATAGTAGCATTGGATAATAGTACCACACCTTGGACACTAGCACCATGACCTAGACAATAGTGCCTAGAATGGGACACTAGCACCAGACTATGCAAAATAACTCTAAACCAATTTTTTTAGTAAAACTAATAAATAATACAAAAAAATGATACAAAAAGGAAAAAGTATAATTTCCTTACTAGGAAAACCTCCTCCCCAACCTGAATCTATGCCTCAACCTCCTCATAGTGCAACAAAATAGTTCCTTATCTCCTCAGCATATTTATCTGACTCAGACACAAAATGATTTCAACTAAAATGATCCAAATGAATTTTAAAATGAATCAAAATGACCTATTTAAGTCATAAATTACCCAATTCTACCTTATTAAGGTTACCCCAGTGTACCAATTTTGTCATCTAATAAAAATCCCTTGTTATCACCATATCTTGCGAACCATACTCCAATTTACATGGGATTTGACATCAATATGATATGTCCCATATTGGTTAAACCAATTCCCTCATAATTATCAAATCTACAAAATGAAAAAAAAAACTCAATGTATTTACATTACAATGGAGAAAACATCTATCCACTTACACATTCAATTATCAACATTGACATAGTAAATACACTATTCAAACTTAATACAACATTACACCTATAAATTAACACCAGTAAAACCAATCCTTACAACTTTTGGTTACATATTCTCATCAAAGTCTCGACTCTCTCACCAAAAAGGGAGAGAAAATATGCATATATTTATTTAGACATAGATTTTCATTCAGATATACAAACACATGGGTCTACATAGGCTTACATAGGCATTCAGATAATAGATTTTTAGATATACAATCTCACAGGTGTAAACATATTTACACAAGCATTCATATTCACATATTTTTATCTATATAGATACAAGGGTCTACATAGGTTTACATAGGCATTTAGATTCACATATTTTTAGATATATAGACACACAAGTCTACATAGGTTTACATAGGCACCTAGATTCATATATATATATATATATATATATATATATATATATATAGACATAGGTTTATATAGGTTTTCATATATATAAATGAATAGGTCTATACATGTTTATGTAGTTTTCCACAAGTTTACTTAGGTATTCAAATATACACTCTATGCAGATATATAGTTTTAACTCAAGTATACTAGTTTACTCAGATATTTAGATACACAAATACATTACTCAGATATTAGGATTAGGGGGCATGATGTAGAATGCACATTATTGGTCCCCATTTTCATATTTATCAGGGTACACCTAGTATTATCATGAGTATCATGACCTTGTTTTCATAGTTTTGGTCATAGGACCATCTACATTAGTTGACCCATAGCATTTCACTAGACCCAATTTACAATCTTAGATTTAGATTGGGGGAAGTGATCCTTGTTTCTTCATAGATTTAGATTACATAATTAAATTCAAAGTAGGGGAAATTCAACCTTGTTTTTCCATGTATTCAGTTTACATACTCAGATTTAGAATTGGGGGAAGTGAGCCTTGTTTCTCCACACATTCAATTTACATACTTAGTTTTAGAATAGGGGGCATCCACACCATGTGTCTCCCATTCACATGTTACACTTCAGTTCTTTTCCACTTATTTGGCCAAGAAGTGGACTAAATCTAGATTACATTCATGCAAGTATAGGTATGCATTCCTATTTTCTTTTACACTAGTACTTTAATTTCATTACATTATTAGAATAAAATGGGGGCAAATGTAAACACCCTAATTTGGTAAATCAACCATAAGTGTTATATATTTTGTTGATCTTTCACATGAGGTTATTAGTGATGGTTATAGTCCTTGTTCATATAGTAATTTTGAGTCTTTCAATATTTATTGTCTTATTTTCCCTATTTATGACACTCCCAACATTCACAGGTCACATTTTCCCTATCATAGGGGCCCCTAGCCTATCTTCCCTATTTTTTACTTTGTTCTGAGCCTTAAGAAACTAGCACCACTTTCAAGACAATAGTGCCACATGGATCTAGTGTCTGATGGACCCTTTCATCCGTGTTTGAGTCCTAACCCCTTTGTGAGCCTTCTCTTATGTTTTATATATACTTTTTACTTGTCAGCTAGTGAACAAGGTATTATATTAAAAAAAAATATCCTCCTTTATAAATAGACTCGTAAGGCATTTTTCATCTAACACTTATTATTTTTCCACTTATTTACATAAAATCAATTAATAGTATAGCTCAAATTCTCTGCATACTACTCAATTTTTAGACATAGACATTTGCATGATTGATCAAACAAGGGTCTAGGCAAAATTCATTCTAGAATACCATGAAATTTAATGGTATAAATTCCTTAAGGGAGAAATACATACAATCTAAGACCCCTATCATTGGGGTTAATGTAGGTAGTGGCTAGGACAACATGGGTTCTTCTTAGCATAATCGTAACATCCCATAACCCAATTTTTCCTTTCTTTTTTCCATTTGATTCATTCAATTTTTATGTGTGTAGGTATTAATTAGGGTTTTGGATAATATTTGTCTAAATTAGTGGGATAGAAAATCCCCTAAGTTATACATAATCACCTATAGGTCCTCCAAAAGCTCTCACAAATTCTCTAAAAGTTATAGAGAGTCCTTACATAAAGGACATTAATGTCAAAATTAGACATCATCACCACATGATACTACTATCCTAAGAGGGGAACTACTATTTATAGCAAAATCTTCATAAACAATCAAAATATGAAAGATTCATTTGTGTTTGATCAGTCATTTCTTATACCTTGATCTGCTAAAAACTCTATTTGCCTCTAGATAAGTTCCTTTTATCTTTAAACTTGTTATTTTGGGAAAGTTCCAATGAATCAATAATTTCCAATTTTATATTAGATTAAAAACATACTCAACCCTTTAGTATAACTTAGGATTTGCATAGTAAAACCTTAAAAGGTTAAAATAGTAATACATGGCCTATGTAATTATTTATTTGAAATAAAAATGTAATTATAATGTTTTTAGGTCTATTTTATTTTATATTTTTATAGAGGCCTATTTTTTTTCTATTTTTTGACATTTTGCAAAGATTATGGATACTATGGGATGTTATATGATTATGAGATCTATTGCACTAGTTACCCATAGTTAATCGAGCTCATCTAACTATCCTTAGATTTGGTGACATCATAAAGGTGTACCAAATTCCAATTATTATATATTTAGTCGCCATGTTATTCACTACATGAGAGAGACTAACTAATAACTTCTAATGGTTGGTGGACGAGTATACCATCAAGGTGGTGATCAACTTCAAATATGTCCATGCTATTTTGCGTCTACTTCTTACCAACACACTAATGGTGTGAAATACATGATATTCCTCTAATAATAATGTCTTATTTATGTGGGATACAAGCTCATAGAGATATGATGAATGAGATTTGTGCATGAGTTTATTTGATGTATAGATCCATCTTTCATGATATCTAGAAGTCTATTATTATACTTTTGATATCTCATGTGACCTATCACAATTCCTATGGGAGGGTCCCATTATAATTACACACATGTTTCATTATATGTTAGATAATGGCATGTTATTTGATCTAGGTTCTATGATTTGGGTAGAGTTAGTGCATAATTTACACAATATTTGGTTTAGATACCAATAGACTATATGGCCTATTATTACATTTGGGATTTAGATTTAATAATGTTTCCCTATCTATATATTTTTGGGGTTTCCCCATTCCATTTATGATCCCATCCCATGAGTACAAAGGTAGGAATAACATTATACTTTTTGGGAGATTGCACATGCACTAGATTTATAGATAGTGTGAGAGGACTATATAATCTGGTATTTATATTAGGGAATAATGGATGCCTATCCACCTATTATACAAACACAAGAATGGTGAAAATAATAGGGTACTAATGCATGGTGCATATATCCTCATCCATTTTATCATGTACAAGGTCATTTTTAGACACCACACCCTATTTATCCTCTTATGGTCATAGGGCTCATTATGAAATCGAGTGGCATGGTCTAGAAGCTAGAGAGGTACTTACTAAGGTACTACTTATATGGAGTTATTGTCCTAAGAAGATAATATGGTAGTGGATATGAAAATAAAGAGATATCATTTTAGGAAGAGTAGTGGTTCTTATTTACCATCATTATTAGGCATAATAACAACCACTAGTACAACCATAAAGTCATCAACAAGTACGATTTTAGAAATGGCCACAACCATAGCCATATTTATAGTAGGGGATACTGCAATCATTCAACACTTAGATGTAATAATTACACCACATAATTCTCAATTCATGACATGGTAATTTCATCAAACTAGGGTATTAAAAAGGTTTTATACCTCCTCATAGTCCTAATATTGATGACATGTTTGGAGGATGAGAAAGATGGCATTATTTTGGGTGATTAAAAATTATTTATGTTTATTTTTAATTAGATAGATAAATATATATGCTAGATAGATATATATTAGATTTGGATTTTGTATTAGATATGATTATTTTGGCTCATGTATTAAAAATTATATGGTAGAGGAGGCCTGATGGAGGGCCATGGTGGAGGATTCCAACCATGATGTCTTGGATGACATGTTGCCACAACACATTACTATGTAGTTTATTGATACATTGGTTCCTTCAACCAAAACATATAATAGATGGTTCCATTTATTTGAGGTGGTCTTCCTAAGATATGGAATTATGATCATATTAATCCCAAGTTACCACACCACTTGGAGTAATCTAGGGAGAGATACAAGCACGGTAGACACTAACTAATAGGAGAGCTTCTTATTTAGCTATAATTGGTAAGATTGAAATATTATAGGCCCAGGTGGTCAATCTATAGTGGTAAGTTAAATTCTTGTGATCACAGACTCATAATATATATAGGAATATATAAAGAGGGTAGTCATGAGATTTTATTGGTAGCATATCACTTCCTCCTTTAGATTGACATGATGGATCTAAAATTTAGATTTATTTTTGTATCATGTTGTATCAATTTTTATCAAGATGTCCCAAAATTTTATACATCCTAATAAAAAATGGTACAACATGAAACAAAAACTAGCTCTCAAGTTGAGGTACACCTTATTCATCTAATGGAGGATGTGTTATGATACCCATCGAATTCACTCTCTCTCTCTCTCTCTCTCTCTCTCTCTCTCTCTCTCTCTCTCTCTCATCTCTCTCTCTCTCTCTCTCTCTCTCTCTCTCTCTCTCTCTCTCTCTCTCTCTCTCTCTCTCTCTCTTTATAATGTATGTGTTGATGATTTTTTAATGCCATGAAAAAAGGTATGATGTATGTTCTATTATTTTCTCATATAATTTGATAAAATGCATTGTAAAAAAGAATGATAATAAATTAGAATGTTATAATTAGATATAAAATTAAAAAACAAAAAGTAAATGTTGAAATGAATGTAAAATATTTCATAGAAATATGAGATATGTAATTTAAAATGTAAGGAAATAAATGAAAAATTCAAAAAATAAAGATGAAAATAAGTGAAATATCAAAGAACTATATATATATATATATATATATGTAAAATAATAAATACCTAGAAATATGGATGAATGAAAATAGGAAGAATATTTAAAATAGTTATAACCCAAACTTAGTGTTTGTGCTAGCATGTAATTCAAGAAAGTATGACCACCTAGTGACATATTAGCGATGGAAAAGAGGATAGTTTGATAAGATAACATGTGTATTTTTTAAGGATATGTTTATATCCAAGTTCTTATAATACATCTCATAAAAGAAAAATCAAAATTTGTGAATATGATATGTGATCAAGGATTTGAATAACCTAAAATGGTATCCATTAAGGGGAATATCAGGGATAATATGATTTAAATAAATAGTATGAGGCACCACATGGGTGATGTAATTTGGGGAACAAAAAATGTGACATGCCCCAAATTTTCAATTTTTTTACAAAGGGTGTACACCCTTCTTTTTAAACATCAGAGGCTCAAGCTTGTGCTTGAGCCTAAAGGGCATACACCATTTGTAAATGACATCCTCTCTTTGTAAATGGCATCCTCCCATTACAAATGATGTACACCCTTTGTAAATGGTGTATGCCCTTTGTAAATTTCATATGCTCTTTGTAAATGGTGTACTCCATTTTTAAATGGTGTACGCCCTTTGTAAATGGCATATGCCCTTTCAAATGGCATATGAAAATATATAAATGCAGACACCCTTCTTTTTTTCTCATTCAAGACTATATTTTATAAAACCTATGGTTATTTTTGAAGGTTTGAATGAGTTTTTTTCATTTCCCTTCTCTCCATTTTCTCATAAACCATGTGCATTCTTCATATTTGCATCCCACTAATGGGATTCAACATTTTGGTTACTATCTTAGGCATATTTATTTTTAAATTTTATTTTCCCCATTTGTATTTATATTTATTTATGCACACAAGGTTTTAAAATTATATTTGTATTATATTATTTTTCACTGGCTTAAAAAAAACTTTATTATTATAATTCTAGATACACAATTGAATGATGGACCCATTACATGAAGAAAATGCAGAACAACACCATGAATAATTTTCACAAGAAGAATTTTAATTATATGAACCATAAAATGAAAAATGTTAATAATTATAAATATTTATCAATGGTTTTCATCAATCCTTAGTTGATAGTTAATGCAATTCACTTTTTATCATACTAGAGACTATTTTTAATGAAGTGGAAAATGTAACTTCACAACTTGATAAAATTTTGCATCAAAGTGAGGTCTTGAAAAAAATTTATTCTAATAAATTATCATATAAATATGTTAAAAAATTTAACAAAATAATATGTGTTCTTTTTTTGTTAATCCTAGAACCAACCAACCACCACCAACAAATTAAAAACATATTAATAATCATTGGGGTGTTCATGAGGGGATAAAAAATAACTTTTAGGATAGGTGGTGGATGGTGTTTGATGAGACCCCATGAAAAAATAATGAGGTTACATTATACTTTTTGAGAAAACTATATTTTGAGTTTTTACTACTAAAAATTTCAAATTATTTTGACATGAAAGCCTCCCAAGGGAAGGAAGGTGGGTCTTCATTTTATAGACCTAGTGCTAAGTGATACCAAAACCGTCCTAGCTGAGTTCAAAGAAATACAAGGATGATAACACATGCTTCTATCCATAACATTTTTCATTGTATCATACAGATGGACACCCTTGAGGTAGTTATGTGTCTGACAGAAGTTATGATTGACCATAGTATACATGCATTAAAGACTTATACTCATCCTAAAAGTGTTGAGACATCTAGTATCAATATTGATTCTAGTGGCAATCATGATAGTGGTGTTGGTGGTAGTTGTACTAGTGGTATTGGTAGTGGTGCTAGTGGTTTTGGTATTGGTGTTAGTGTCCCTCCTCCTTCCACTCATTATATAGTTCAAGTGCATAATTACACTCATATGGGATAAATTGTATAGGACTTCTTGTTCAGGTGAAATATATATAAATTACATTTGTGGAGACTCAACTTACCTTTGTATAGTATACTAGTACCCAATAATTTATTTCATATATAATTGCTTCAACATCTTAGGACTCAAGTACTTCTCATTATATTCCATCTACAGTTCCTTTAATACCTCAAGACACCAAGATGCTTGAGTGTATTCATTTTATGTTTTCTTTAGGGCCTTAATAAATTAACATGCTAGAGCATATGTCACCTATAGATGCTTCAATAGTGAATGATAGTAGCATGCCAAACACTATGCCAGTTACATTACCTTATCCAACTCCTCTCAAGATATGTCAACCTATTATGGAGGAGTTATCTACTTCACCATCTTTATTTGATACAAAATTTTAATTATAGTTTTTTTATATTTGTAAAATAATATTAATATTAGTTTTTAGTATGTGTTTACTTAATTGACTAATTTATTTGATTGAACTTTTTATTTATTGCTTGTATAGATGATTAGCAATATTTTAGGTAGCTCAAAAACATTGACTCTTTTTTAGAGGCTATAATTGGCACTGGTGTACCCTATACTTAGGTTTTAAAACTTTAAAATTACATATTTATTTATGTATATTTATTTGCCTTTGAAAAAAAATCTATGTTTTAAGATATATATTATAGTAATATATTTTTTATCATATTCATTAGATTCACACATTATTCATTTACTAGTTTTATAAATGATGAAGGATGTTATTGGCACCTCTCATGGATGACAAGAAGGTTTTAATAATGTTGGGATTACATATGAGGATCCACTATCTCCATAATATATTATGATTCAGGGATGAAGACTAGTGAGAACACATAGTAAAATGATTTTTTAGGTTTAGGAAATGATATTTTGTCATATTTACATAAATATATGCACATATAGATCTAATGATATATGCATGCTCCATAGGATTATCCATCACTAGTGTATATGTGGTCTCATATCCCTAGACAAAAATTTAGATGAAATACACTTATTATAGAATCATTTTCATTTTGTAATTTTTTTCTTGAAAAAATTATCATTTTCAATGTAAAATTTTAATTAATTAAATTTTATATTTCATATGTTGTGTAGACACGGTAATTTTTGGAGGTTGTAGATCAAATATTTGATGAATCACATGATGAGAGGAGAGTTTCTCCTAGTATTTATGCATGTAACACCCCTATATATACATCTATGGTAACAAAGCACAATTTATTTGGAGGCAATGAGAAACAAGATAACTAGTTGTTGTGCTAGGGGTCTAGTTATAGGCACAATCAATTTTGTATACCAATATGTCCCACATTGTATGCCTGTATGGCACATTTTATATATGTAAATTTTATGGTCTACATTTTTCCTTATATATGTCATATTGTTTATGTTGAATTATGACATAGAACTTTCAAATAAGCTTCTTTTACCTATACATATTTTTTATTTTAATCATTTAATGTTTACACATATTATTGGTTAGTGATAATTATTACTTAATATGGGTATTTAAAAAAAACCATGGTTTTCTCTATGTTAGGTGCATCATTATGTATATTTTACATTGACATGTGATATTTACTATTTACTTAATTTATTTACATTTCAATACATATCAATTTGGACTTGTGATGTAAGTACACTTGTAATCAATTTTAGGGTTGTATATTATAATTTTTACTTGATAATAATTTTTAGGAGGTATATGAGGGTTTAGATTATCAATAATAAGCCTTTGAATGCTTCATTTGTCTTGGAAAAGGTCAATTTATCATTCTCAATAGTTTCCCTCCAAAATACTATGTTTGAAATTTTAATTTATGTTATAAAGGGTTTTTGACCATTCATAAGGGCATAAACCTTGAGAGATTGATAAAAATAATCTATGATTTAATCCTTATTTGATTATGTCTATAAATATACTCCTACTTACTCACATTTTACTTGTTCATGTCACTTAATCAATCTCATCACAATATTAATGGAAAAATTTTGTTCTATTAATCTTTTTTTAGGATCCTTAGAGGAGGTATAATTCAAAACTATTAATTATATACATATGTATCAACTCATATATTGTAATCATAAATGACTCACCACTTGTTAGTTACATATGCATCAACTCCTACTTGTTATTGACACCTTAATCAACTACTACTTATCCTCCAAGGTCCCAATCAATGACTTACTAATTCTAAAGGGAACTAACCTCATGTAAATGTTCCAAGAGACCATTTAATATATTTTAAACATGTTTTTCATCTATTTAAATGTAAAAGGCCACCTCATAATCCTCTAGAAGGAATCCCAACATAGGATGAGCAAAATAGGCAGCTTGATAAGCCTTGAGGAACATTTGGAGGAAAATTCTAAGAAAATTCTAAAAAAAATAATAAAGGAGACTTAAAAAATCCATCAATGAGGATAAATTCAGAGGAAAAGTTTCTTGAAGTGGTAATTAAGGAGATTGGAGAATAATATTGAAAAAGGACTGTGTTATTGGGTAAAATAATACTTAATTTTATGATTTTTTTCTTGAATGGTATTAAAAAGGTGGTATTTTTTTAGTTTAATAGTGTATTTTTAAACAATAAATCTTTGTTTCAATAAATTTTCTAGTGTATTTGATGTTCTTGGAAGGAGATAGGCCTAGTTTGCCTCTAAACCCCCTTAAACCCATGTTTTTTCATAAAATACAGTTTGAGTTTTTTGATTTTATTTCATTCATAAGGTTTAAATTATAAATTTTGGAATTGGGGAAGTTGAATGGTGTTTGAATAAACCTCCACACTAAATTTTGGGTCTTAAAACCCTCTAAAATGCTCAGATAAATATTATTATTGTGCTCACCTATCAATAAACCTTCAAAATGTTGATTTAGGGTTATCATGATAAAATCAATTTTAACAATAAAAATTTAGAAATTTTGACAAAAATTGTAATTCCATGATAAATATATGTTGGCAAAGTTTCATCTATATTGCATATATGTGTAATGAGAAACAAATAAAATGCAGTCTGTTATTAGACCAAAAAGCCTAATTTTAACTCTATTTTGACTTTTATAGTGGTTTAGAGACCTCTTAGGGACACACAACTTGAGATTTAAGTTTTATTAATTCAAAACATATCAAAAGAGTTGAGTTTAGATCAATTTTATTTTAAATCTTACTTCTTGGCCTTCTAGGCCTCTAAGTCTCTTAAGACATTTTTTGAGGAATTATGAGTTGAATTCATTTTAAGGTTAAAGTTGAATTGTTTTGAGTTGGATTAATTGGAATTGGTGTTATTATATCCAATAACCAAGACTTGGTTAAATTTGTTATGAAATTATTCATTCAAGTTCCATTAGGCCTTACTATCCCTACTAGTAACAAAAGGGTAGTTTTGAGGAATTTGGTATTCTAAGACAAAAATGCACTGGTTCATTTCATTCAAGATATATATAAATCATCCAATTGATCTAAAAGTTTAAATTGATGATTATCTCATGGAAAATTAAGAAGAGCTTTGTAGCCCTTGAAGCCTTTACTAGCATTGTCAAGTCAAGCTCTAGATTAAATGAAATAAGATATTTGTAAAATATTTAAAAATTTGTTTCAAGTTGTATATGGTGTTAATAAACCTTTTAAATATCATACATGATCAAATTGATGTCAGATTATTGAAAGAGTATGTGGTTCAAGCAAAAGTCTAGACAAATTTGACATTGTTGAAGAGTAGCTATTGAAGAAGTTGAATCAATTGACACAATAAATTATCCATAAATTTATATACACTTATAAATAATTGTATGAATTCATTAAAAATAATTTTTAATTATTGTAAAGTTAGTATTTGCCAATTTGTGAAAAATCCTATCGGAAACCTTGTAATGGAGCCTTAGTTGCAGGAGTTATAAGATAAAGGTAGATTGAAGGTGACAGATGTTTTATGGGTGTCAATTTTACCCATTCATTTAATAAAATAAAATTTATATCATATTTTATCAAGGCTAATATCCTAAGCTATTTTGAATAAGGTGTTTTTAAAATCTAGCTAACAATTATTTGTTTTTGTGGTTTTTGGTGAAGTGATTTGTTCTAAGTCTTTTATCTAAAATATTGTTTAATTAACTTTAAATAAAAATTATTTATTAAATATCAATATAACCTCAAAGTAAAAACATTTTCTTCTAAAATGAACATACTTGTTGATAATAAACACTAATCTAGAATTACAGAAACACACTTAAAACTAGGATTATAAATTTTAATTTATTAGGATTGTATAATTAAATTTATTTTATCTAAGAATATGATTTTGAAGGAAAGGGATCAACACAAAATGAAATGTTAATACAAAAAAATTAATAACTCTACTACCTTTAGGTTAACAATCCACACAAAATATAAATGTGCTAATCAAATTGAAACAAACAAAAAGTAATACATAAGTACCACACATAAGTCTGGACTCCTTGGGTGAGTAGGCCCTTGATTTCCCTTGAATCCATAGTAAAATAAATTAGTACTTATTTAATGAAATCAACTTCATTAATTCATTGAAATCAAAACTAAATATTTACAATATCTTTTTCTATCATAAATTTTGCTTTTATTATTCCAAAATCTCCTTCTCTAATCAAACACGGTTTTATAATCTATTCAACTGGTAATCTAACAACATTCTAGATATTTGGTAACCACTAATATTATAACAATATTGATTTTTGTAAGATTTTATTAACTAACAGAATAGATTTGCATTACAATAAAATATCCACATGCTTTTAAGCAAAATCTATTGGAATTGTAACTGTATATCAAATTCTATTACCAATTCTTACTTTGCCTTAGATTTATAACATCTTGTTTACAATTACAAACCTAAATGTAGATAAAATATATAATGTGAAAGTCTATATATATATATATATATATATATATAATTACAAACCTAAATATAGATAAAATATATAAAGTCAAAGTCTATATATATATATAGTAAATTCTCTAAGGTAGCTCAAAATTACCTTGAAAATAGTCCAAAAAGAGTCTATAGCAATTATGTCAAAATATGTAGCATCACCTTTGGAAGTCCATAGAGCCTACTGATGGACTCTTGAAAAATTGATGAATTTTTTAGCTAGGACTGGTGAAGTTTGTAGCTCTGCCAAAATGTTGGATCTTCTTTAAACTAGTTAGAAATCCTAAAGATACATGAAATGATCAATCCCCAAAGGTAGATTAGTAAGTTTAAAGGAGAAAATGCATGTTTATAATGTGTTATATATTGAACTCATCAGTTTACTACATCACTCATTATCAAAATTGATGGACCATCTATGTGGGATAATTTGGATGGGTTTTAAGGCTAAAATAACCATTATTCAGTCTTCATTGGTCCCTAGGAGTAAATGTTAAACTTGATTGGACACATCCCTTAAAATAATCTTAATGTACCGAAATATTTAAATTAATTGTAATTCATCCACATGTTACAAGAGAACCATGAGGGATAAATACAATTCACTAGCTCCTAAACTTGCATGGATGAGTACTATAAGAAACAAAAGGAGGATTCTCTCTAACTCAGTATGATCGAGACACAATAATGAGTTTTATCTCATAGATAAATATCTCTTAAAGGGCCAAAAGTTAGTTAGTGGGGAGTATATATTCTGGATCATTATCCCAATTTATGAACCATAAATATATGCACATTCAAATGGGCATTTTAAGGCTACAATGACCATTGTTTGATCTCTACTATACCTTGAGAGTGAAAGTTTCAATTGATGGGATGCATCCCTTAAGATAATATTAGAATCCATGAGTATGCAAATTGAGTTAAATTTAATCATGAATTATAATAAACACATGAGTAATAGAGATGAGTCATTAGCTATTAAACTTGTATGGATGAGTCCTTTAAGAAACTCTATGAGGATCCTCTCTAACTTGATGTGATTGAGATGTGGTAATGAATTTTCTTTCACTAAAAAATCTCTCTTAAAGGGCCAAAAGTTGGTCAATGGGAGGCATTTATTATGAATCATTATCTAAATAAATGAACTATCTATATAGGCATTTACAAATGGGAATTTTAAGGATATAATGGCCATTTTTTGGTCTCTGTCAAGCCTCATGAGTGAATGTTACATTTGATCAAACACATCCCTTAAGAGAATATTAGCATCCCAGAGTGTACAAACTGAGTGAACTTCAATAATTCATTGTAATAGAATCATGAGAGATAGATATGATCCATAATATTTTACACTTTCACATATGAGTCCTCTAAGAAACCCCAATAGGATTCTATGTAACTCAACATGAGAGAGATGCGACTGATTTAACCTTTTAGGGTTTTACTATGTAAATCCTATGTTTATATTAAAGAGTTGAGATGTCTAAATCAATCAAATAATATGAAATAATTAAGCACTGATTTATTATGGATTTTTAATTCTTTTGACTTTCTAAAAATAGTAAGAAATAGGCATAAATAGAAACTTACTTAAAAAGTGAATGTCATAGATGATATAGGTTCTTGATAGTTTTGAGTGTCATCAATAGGATTCTAGGATCTGTTTGCTAGTAGCTTGATATTATTGTAGTGTCCTCAAGGTGGAACTAGTGTCCTCTTTGAAATATTGTTCTTATTTTCTAGGAGCACTTATGGCTATGTTTTTAGGTCCTATTCTTATGCGCATGAAATCTAGAACTCTATGTTATGCCTAGATAGCCTAATCTAGTGTGCAAACCCTACTCTTCCTTGAAAGTATGACATGCAAAATAATTATGTGTTTATTAGTAGGATAGGATAGACATCATATACACCCCATTGTGAAGATATTTTCCTACATACCAATGCTCTGAAGAGGGATCAGGATCCATGTAGTTCTCCCACCTAGTGCTTGATGCAAGTGCAAGTGAATGCTAGAATGAGAATGGACTTGGATGCCTTGAATGTCCTTGAGCTTTGAAATCTTTGAAATATGGGTTTAAGGATATTATAGATGGTAATATATAAAATTAGGGTAGAATAGGGATCAAATACCTTAATGTTTCACAACTTATCTTTTTTTAATATGTTTTTGCATCTATTTTCCATCTAATGAATAGATGTCAAATAGACTTGTATTTATAGAGATTTGTAGCTTATGTGGATAAGAAAATGTACTTAAGCTGACCTTAAGAGGGGCACACATTTGAAAAAGTATCAATTTTGGAGATTTAGGGAAAAGGATAGTAGTACCCATTTGGGGACACTAGTGTCATGTAGTTTTAGTGTCCCGAATGTGGTTTTAATGTCCACTTGATAGGCTACTAGACAAATTGGTTAAGATCTGAGAAAGTTATCATGGGATTGTGTTTTGGCTAACTGTAACTATCTATGGTTTGAAAAATGATTGAAAAAGTGTAGAATAATCTCTATGATAGGTCTAAGGATAATATAGGAATAGGATAAATCAAGTGTCACTCTTAGAATCCAAATACTAGTTTTAGGTGATTACATTTACCCCCACTTTATGCTAGAAATGTAGCAAAGTGAAATCACTAGTATAAAGGAAAAAAGAAATGCACATAGACTTAACTTGAAATCAAAGCCTATGTATTTTAGTTTGAGTATGTAAATTTGGGTCTATGTGTGTGAGTGTACATAGTGATCATATCATTGAATAACTTAGACTAAGCTGATGGATTGCCCAATCCTCATATGGGTAGCTCAAAAGCATAATCTAGTTTTGACTACATAATTACCCACCCTTGTGAAGTAGATGCATCTATAACTAAAATATACAAAGTTTTTAAATTATATAACTAAGTAAATCTATCTATGTGTGTCAGATTCATAACCACTCAGGTATATTAGGCAACTCTAGACAACTCTAAAATGGCAACCATTATAGATGGAGTAAGGTATGAATCTGGTGATAACCTAGAATGTGATAGCAATTGTATACAACATCAATAGTGACATGGAGTTTTTCATTCCATATATTCAACCTATGTGTAGTTGAGTATATTTAAATTATGTGCTACGCACATGCCTCTAATATGATATCTAAGTATACTAAATCTTAACTGAGTATGTAGTAATTAATTTTATGTAAGTAAACTAAATGTGGAAGTGATCATGCCATGCATTATGCCATAAAATATGAGAAATTAATATGAATCTAATCTGAAATGAGTATATCTAATCAAAATCCAAACATAATTTCCAAACTTGTGACTTTATCTATGCAAATTTATACTATACCTAGTGTACTAGTCTAAATAATCTAGATTGTCTTGAATCTGGGGATACTACATAGTAATGCCCAATAGTGGATAGTAGTGACCTATGTAATTAGTGTCTAAATCCAAGTGATAATATCTATCTAGTCTAAAATCTACATGATCTAAACTATTTTTTGAGTCTTTTCTTTTTGTGTTTTCCCTATGTTTGATTTTTGAAACTAACCTTGTCTGTTAAAATTTATTTGTGAATAGAAAAGTAGGAGCCTAATCTCTATGACAAATCCCCATGAATGACCATTGTTTTAATGGTAGTTATGAAACATGTGTAATAAATATCCTTACAATAAGTATCTCTATAAAATATGTTATTTGAAAAGTAATAAAAATGTAAACATAGTAATGTATACAATTTGTAAATTTTGTGTTTTTGAAATATTTGAATGCTTTTGTATTTTGACATATTATATTGTTTTTTATGTTTTCTAAGTATAAGATATGTAAGATAAAATGAAAATAAACTATGTAAAAGGAGTGAGAGAGAGAGAATTAAGTACATAAAAGTGTAAAAACCATACTAACTAATGAGTCTCATGGGAGACGCACTATCACCATGACTTGTGTCGAATAGGGGATTGTAATTGTGTGTGTATTTTGAAAGGTAAACTATGAGCCCATAATCTATTGTGTTATATAATTTGAGTCTAAACATGCCTGTATAGTGATTCCATGATGATATGGCACTGACTATGATGTCATATGAACTATGAGGGTATTAAAGACCTATCTAGTATAAGAAGAAGCTATAGGTGATGTAGGTGCCCTATGCTAAGAACCCTTAGAACCTAATAAAATTTATCTCAATGTAAATTGAGTATAATAAGGTCTTATAGAATATGTGATGTATCTCTAACACAAGGGTCTCTCTAGTAATGGTATCCATGGAAGAGTATGTGTACATGTAGATACCATATGAGTATATCTATCATACACTAATGACTCTATTAAATACTATGATGTATGAATAGGATATGTAATCTCTTATATAACTTATAATCATGAAATATCTAGTAATGGTGCTAGAATTGTAAATGGTGTCTATGATCTAATTATAGATGGAATGGGTAGAGGATACTCATATGAGACACCCTCAACCTTAACCACCTAATTAGCATGTATATACTTTAGATTTAGTGTAATATAGAAGGGATGGATTGGATTTTATGTAACTATGACCTTCCCAATAATATATCAAATACACTTACACTAGGCACTACTAGGAACATAGTGGCTATGTGTATTGGTCTGACCTGTAACGGAAGCATAATCTCCCAAATGGAGCTCTAAATGTGGACACTAAAACCACTAATGATTGTATCTATTAGGAATATATTCACTCTATGTATCCTAATTAATGTAAGAGTGTCATGGTGCACATGCTTATGCTTGACCCATTGTCAACCATAACATTGTGAATAAGATGATGGCTTATGTATGCTTGTATGAATAGTGCATGTAAATCTATGTCATCATCCATAATATCCTACTCTAAAAATGTGATAAGTTTTCTAGGTAGAACTATAGTATGATATATGCCAATAATGTTATGTAGTGGATATGTCTCCTTTATAACTATGTGATAGGAATATAGTGGTGGATGTACCTGGTATGTATAGTGAAAACCTAATGTGCCCCTACCTCATTTATTGTATTCATTGGGAAAGGATCAAAAAAAATATTTAGTGCCTTATCCTCTAATTGCTTTTATTTAATTACCTCGGTGGGTGTGCCCACATCAATACTATTATCCTTAATGAGATCTTGTATCTTGTGCTTTAGGCTAATTCATCTATTTTTCATGTGTCTTGGTGCCTTATGATACTCATAGAATGCATTTTAATCATAAATATTTTTAAGAGGTCATGTCATATAAACCTATTTAATGAGATGGAGAGATATGAAATTATATTCCAATAGTTATTATAGAACCTGTGTTGGTGACTCTAGAAGATTAGTGAAGACATTATGTTGAGGAGTGGATAAAACCAATCTAGGAGATAGCACAAAAGCTATGCTGACTTTAGACTATTGATCACTTTTATTTCCTATGTCCCTTACCTTGTATAGAGGTTTTGTGAACTATTAATAATTGATCATGATCCCTTTGTGTACTTGAGTTTTCACATTAATAAGAGCTTAACCTATCTTTCCTTGACTATATGGCACAAATTGGTGAATGTAGGATACTTCTTGAATAAGATAGCTTCATGCAATGATGGTTATAGACTATATTATAAATATATCTTGAATCTCTTTATCTACCATGGGGCTAGTTAATTTGGATAATATTATCTTTTATCTTAAGACATAATCAATGATAGGCTCATTTGATTTTTTTGTTTTAACTATGAAACTTATGCATTTGATATCTTATTAATGATATTGAAAGAGAAATGTGCTAGAAACATTTCAGCTAAAGGATTGATTTCCATGATATATTGATTTGGAAAATATTAGAACCATTGTAGGGCATAATCCTTGAGACTACATGGAAATAACTTCATAAGAATCCAATTTTTGGACACATAGTCCAAGCATGTTATATGAAAAGATTTAAGGTGATGATTTGAGTCACCCTTGACATCATATAATGTGATCTTGGGTGCCATGAAACTAAATGGAAAATAAATTTCCACTATGTGATGTGAAAAAGTTATATGTAAGATAATTTTGGAATCTAAGTCATGTGATGGCCTAATTGTTCCTTTATTGAGATGTAACAACTTAGACTATAGAGTATGAATATCATGCATAAAGGATTGTAAATCTAGAGTGGAATAAACATCCAAAAGTGTTGTAGCTATCATTGATAATTTAATAATAATCCTTAGTTATGCTATTTAAGTTGGTTGAGTTGGCCCCACTAGAGGTGTAATAATATTATTAATTGGAGGTGTTGAAGATTGACCATTGTTTATCTTTTTGAGTTCTTCGTAAAGAATGTTTATGAAATAAACTTGTATAATAGTATTTTTGGACACAAATTCTTGTAAATTTTGCTTATCATTTTCATGTAATCTATTTTTAAATTCTACAATTGTAGGTTGAAAGGTAGGAAATTTTTTTGTGTATATGTTGAACCTTTTAATAATAGTAATCTATGAAAGATTGAAAAAAATAAATATTTCATCAAACCTAATATGTCTAAAATTAAAATCTGATTATAGATATAAAAGGAAACAAAACCTAAGTGTGTCTAGGGTTAGGGTTTTTTAAATCTAAGGTTTTTTTACAATAATTTAAATTATATGTAAAATTAATTGAAAACCTAATATGATTTTGATTTAATTTAGCTAGGTTATATAAAAAAATAAAAAAATAAGAAGTATGCAACCCTAAAATATTGAAAAAAAATTTGAAATTAATTTAAGCTAGGGTTTGAAGTAATCTTCGAAGTAAGATAGGTTCACCAAATGATTTACCCTTTTAGGGTTTTACTATGTAAATCCTATGTTTAGATTAAAGGGTTGAAATGTCTAAATTAGTCAAATAATATGTAATAATTAAGCATTGATTTCTTATGGATTTTAAATTATTTTAACTTTATAAAAATAGTAATAAATAGGTTTAAATAAAAACTTATCTATAAAGTTATGGTCACAAATGATATGGGTCCTAAAAACTAGGTTCTAGATAGTTCTAAGTGTCGTCAATAGGATTATAAGATCTGTTTTCTCACTAGATAGTAGCACCCCACTTGGATAATAGTGCCATGTTGTTATAGTGTCCTAAAGGTGGTGTTGATGTCCTCTTTTTGGGACTATTCCTATTTTTTGGGAGCATTTACACTTGTGTTTTTAGGTCTTGTTTCTACATGCATGAAATATGAAACTCTATATTGTGCCTAAAAAAGCTAATTTAGTGTGTAAACCCTAATCCTCATTATAAGTATAGCATGAGTAATAATTTTGTGTTCATTAGTATGATAGGAAGGACATTCCTAAATACCCTACTATGAAGATATTTTCCTACATAACAATACTCCAAAGAGGGATCAATCCCAATGCAGTTCTCCCACATAGTACTTAATGCAAGTGCAAGTGAATGCTATAATGAGAGTGGAATTGGATGCCTTGAGTGTGCTTAAGCTTTAAAAATTTTGAAATCTAGGTTTAAGGCTATAATAGATAGTAGTATGTAGAAGTGGGGGAAAATAGGGATGAAATACATTAGTTATTCTCAACTTGTCTTTTATTCGAATAGGCTTTTGCATCTATTTTCCATCTAGTGAATAGAGGTCAAATAGAATTATATTTATAGAGATATGTAGCTTGTGTAGATAATACCTTTTTTTTAGGTTAATCTTAGGAGGAACACATATTTTAAAAAGTATCCATTCAAGAGAGTTAGGGAAAAGGATAGTAACACCTAGTTAGGGAGACTAACACCATGTGGATGTAGTGTCTCGAATGTCCTCTTAGCAGATTGCTAGGCAAACTAGGTTGGGATGTAAGAAATTTGTCCTAAGATTATGTTTTAGATAACTATAACTATCTATGGTCTACATAATGATTGAAAAAATGTGGCAAAGGCTATAGGATATGTCTAGGTCTAAGATAAGAATAGGCTAACTCAAGTGAGACTCTTAACATCTAAATACTACTTTAAGGTGATTATAGTGACAATGAATTTTATCTCATAGATAAATCTCTCTTAAAGGGCAAAAATTTAGTCAGTGGGGTCATGTATTCTAGATCATTATCCTACTTGATGAACTGTCTACAAGTATATGTCTAGATGGGCATTTTAAGGCTATAATGTCCATTGTTTACTCTCCATTGGGCCTTAAGAGTGAAAGATGTAGCTGATCAGATGCATCCCTTAAGAGAATCTTATCATCACTTAATGTGAAAATTGAGTAAAA